>CAJQZJ010035412.1:496774-512932 GCA_907164525.1 Lophiomys imhausi | reverse complement strand
TGTGTGTGTGTGTGTGTGTGTGTGTGTGTGTGTGTGTGTGTGTGTGTTGTCAGTCTTAAATGTTGGCAATCTTGTAGCACATGCTAATTGGGTGAGAATTCTGTATCCTCAGCTGGTGAGGGGATTTTTCCCAACTCTGGAGTGAAGGACTCTTCCTTCTTATGTCCCATTTTTGTTTTAAATCTTTCTGTCTGCCTAACTGGATTTATAGTCTTGTGCCATCACACACATCTTCAGTTGCATCTTTGTTTATTTGCCACTTTATTCCTCAAACAATCTTTCCATGTTCTCCCCCAAATGCCTGCAGTAACATAACACTTCCACTTTCAATCTGCACAATTCATTTTTGGATCTAAGTAGCATTGCCCATTCCTGGAGGATCCTCTGCAGACAAGGAGATACCAGCAGAAAACAGAAATGAATGCTCCATGACTGTCCTTGGCAAATGCCAATCATGTTGCCTCCTTCATAGACCCAGGAGAGAATAGAGATTCATTTGGGGCTTTTGATGTCTGAAATATGTCCCTGAAAGGGAGAATAGAACACTGGAAGGAAAAGACTTATTAGAGTCTGATAGTGTTAGTTGGGGAGAGGGAGGAAGGAAGGAAACAGATTCCTAAAATGTGGAATATACTGAAGTTATTTTAAAATGAGTTTAGATAGTTTAGATTTTACTAAAAAATATTAAGGAGGGAAAAGATGAAAATTTTATTTTTGAGACTATCATTTAATTACATGTTTCTTCCTTTTCTTTCCTCCATACAAACCCCTCCCACCTCTCCTTCAAATCCAGTCTCTTTTTTCATCAGTTGTCATTGCATGCATACATGTATTTGTACATATATACTCTCAAATATAACTTGTTGAGTCCATATAATGTTACTTGTACGTATGTTTTCAGGGCTGATCATTTGGCACTGGACAAACCAATCGGTATGCTCTTGCCTGGGGAGGGCAGCCTTTCCTCCTCCCAGCTTTCCCCATTTGTCTGTAGTTCTTTGTGGGGGGTTAAGGCCTTATTCAGTTTAGTATGTTCTTTAGTGTCATCCTTGTTCAGAAAGTTATGTGGAGTCTAGAATGGTGGCGTACTTACAGAAGTGCCCCACCACTTGAGACAAATTTAAATACAGCAAGGAACTAGTGACAAACCTTTGGTACCTCTCCTCTTAAAATGTTTCTGCTAAGGGCCTGATCATTTTTGCTGAGGACAGGAAGAATGGTGCTCCTTTTCTCTGCCTGTCTCCTAAGAATTGAATTAGGGAGTGTGTGCTTTCAATTGTACAAAGCTGTGTTAAGAGTGCTTTCTAGCCTTACAAGAAGTGGTAAAAATTAAAAAAGGGTCAAAGACAATCCTAAGATTAGTGAGAAAGTACACCCTTTCTACCCCCTGCCATCCACCAATCCCATTTACAAAGACGCCCCATGTCTTTCAAAAGAGACCCTCAAATTGCCATGGAAATCTGTCCCTACAGGCTGTGCTCCAAGCAGAGGAGGAGCCTTTGTTCAAAGGGGTGTGTAGGGGGGAGCACTGCACTGTAGTGAACACCGTTAAGCCTCACTAATTCCCTGAAAAGGGGAAAGGCCAATCTTGATTTGTAAGAAGCTTGGATTTGAAAATATGCTGAAAGAAATGCCATGCTATTATTTCTAAAAACCTGCAGTCAAACTGCTGGCTGCAGTCTGTGCATTGAGCTGCTGAGACTCTTAAGGCCCAGAACAAACAGATAAGGGCTGTAATTAGCATATTGGTCATTTGAATGCAAAGTGCACTTAGAGTAGGGCCTAAAATCTGTATGTTAGCACACTCCCCTAGCAGGCTGTCACTTTCCTATGTATATAATATTAATTTGCCTAGCAACATGCCCTAGTTCCTTTTTTGGCAGTAAACTTTAGACTAGCAAGTCAGAATTCAGTAAATTTCCTATATTGGCAGCAGGAATTGACAAGGAATGTAGGGATCTGAGGGATATGGTGAACTACTTTGAAAAATCACCAGGAACATATTTGAAATTTCTAGCTAAACCTTAAAAGTCACCAGTTGCTTACTATCTAATATTTACTAACTAGAGAATGTATATTCTTGGATGACTAAAAAAGGTGGGGGATGCAAACTGCTTGAATGGCCCTCCTCCACAAGCAATCTTAGCAAGTGACTACCAGAGAAAGAGATTTGGCTGTTAAGTTCCTGCTTTGTAGCAAAATAAGGATTAACCATGAGGTGCAACAGGTGCTTAATTATAGAGAGCCCCAGCACCCGAAATTGCCATTCAGCAAACACATCTGTGATGGGCAGCCAATGCTACCCGTGCATTACTAACTTTGTTTTAAAATTCACACTTGAGACTACTTAATTTGAAGTGGGACTGAGTTGTGCGTGGGTAGAGGGAAAGGAAAGATGAATACAACTCTGATTTTATTCAGTGTCGCCATCACGTTGCTAAGGACATGGAAGAAAAGCGTAGTATTAGTTACGAAGTCCACCAAGCTATCTGGTAGAGTCAGTAAGAAAAAGGTCAGGAAATTTAAATGCCTGCTTCTTGGGAAAATTCCTTCATTCTACTTCATGGCCCTGTAAAAGTCAGGCATACTGAAAGGATGGGGAGAGATTTACCTATGAACCTCTCAGAGGAACGATCAATCATCCTTAAGCAATGAAATCTCTAATGTAATGGTTCCCAAATTTTGCTGCACATTAGAATCTGAGAAGATTAGAACCTGAGGAGATTTTTTTAAAGCCTAGATGCTCAGATATATGGCATCAAATTAAATCAGAAAGTTTAGCAGTAGAGCCTAGGCAACAACATTTTGTAAAGGTAATTTCTCCTGCACAACTAAGTTGAGAACCAGTGCTGTAACAGCATTCTTCTTTATGAGTATTTATGTTAATCTTTCCAATTACCCTAAGAAAGAGGATTATATTTCACAGATGAGGAAAAGTTCAAATGGGCCAAATATGTTGTCCAGGGTCTTGAAATTATAGCACAATAAAACTGGAATTTGAATGCAGCAATTTAATTACAGAGTCTGCATGCTGAAATTTTATGCAACAGTGCTCTTCAGACTTTTGTCCCCATATCCAGCACTAAGAGGACAATCTCATGTCAGTGTGCTGAGAATTTATTAGGCATCTGCTACATAAATCACACAGTTTTAGTCACACTGTGTGCTTCTAGGTAGAGTCAAGGAAATGCAGCCAACTTCTGATCAGTCTGATAACCCTAGTTTGGTTGCCATTTCATTTACTTTGTTGGAGCTTTATTAGCCCAAGACTATCAGAGACAACACTAGTGTGACAGAAATCAGATTTGTTGTGTGACTTAGCCATTGAGCTTCTTCAGTCTGAAATATCAGTAACAAAGCAAGTCTGGGATCATTGGTATGAAGGTAGTAGTCACCTAAGGGAGGAGGAGGAACACTGTGACATTTCACAAGTGCTAGGTAGCCTTAGAAGAAACTTTTCCACAAAGTTACAGCTGGCTTTATGTATCAAAACTCCCACTCTGAATAATAGCAGAGCTATTTATTCTTAACCATCCCAGGCATATTTCGACTCTTTCAGGTTTTTTGCACTTTTCAAATTAGGTGGGTCTAAGAGACACACTTGCATTCATATAACCCATGAATAGATTTATTGGTTTCCAGATGAGTTGATAAAATAGTTCACATAGGAGAAAATGTGAACAATAAAGACATCTGAACAAGTTAGTGCTTGAGTTACTAGTGCTAGAGCAACATCAATTTCTACACTTTAAATATTCTGTACATCAAAAAATCAAAAACATTCGGTCAAAGAGACATAGGGGCTCTGGTACTTTTTCATAACCTCCTGTGATTTCTACACCATTTCAAATATTTAATCAAGCCATAAAAATGTTTACTAGGAGGAAAGTTTTGATAGTTATCTAAATAACGCCTTTCGGAGCTCGGGATGTAGCTCAGTTGCTAGCATGTTTTCTCTTTTTTTTTTTTTCTTTCTCCTCCATTCCTAGCTCTGCACACAACTGGAATCCCACCACTTGTGAGGTAGAGTCAAGAGGATCAAAAATCCAAGGATATTCTCAGATGCATACAGAGCTTGAGACCAGCCTGGGTCAGATGAGAGCCTGTCTAAATAAACAACAATACTTTCTCAAAGTAGTCTGGCTTCCTGTTCTTCCACAAATAGCCTGAAACTAGTTATACCAGTGCTATTTTATATAGGACTTTGGATTCACCTCTTGCATGCATTAGTGTTGTCAGTGTACAATGACTAGCAGGTACTGATCTCTAAAGGTTTATAGTTATGGGAACTATCTGTTCATCGATATGCCAGTTGAATGCAGACTCACACTATACATTACAGATTATCAGATAAGAATAGAAAAGAAGAGTAGAAGGAAGGCATGGGGTATGAAAGTCAAGACATATTAGGGAAACAGAATAGTTTGGTCAGCCCAACACTTTGGTATAAGGCAGGATGAGTTGGAGCTGGAGTATGACAGTCTAGATATGATTTCTTATCACTGAAATTAAGGGCTGTGGGTTTGCCTTGCATGTACTAAATATGTATTATTAGCAATTACCTACCTGAGAGTATATCTTCTCTCTCAAACTAGATTCTAGAGCCCTTAGTAAGATGGCCCAAGTCTAGTTCATTTGTATAATCTTTGTAGCATCTAGTTGTATGCCTTATACTTGCTAGGTCATCAGTAAATGTCTCCCAGGAATGACTGATGTACCATAAAAAAAATGCAACTGATCTTCTGTTTCTAAATTATCTAAAGCCAAAATATAATGAAGGGAAAAGAGAAGTAGCAAAAAAAAAAAATATATAAAACACCAACAACAATCCTGAGCTCCCTTTGCATCTGGCTTTGGGGAACAGTTTTGGCCGCAGCCTTCTATCTTGGACCCTGGGTCATGCCCATGATGGATGGCACCCTTTGAACACAATGTTTCTATCACTAATGAATGTGCCATTCTGCTCACTTCTCTGTCTGTTCTGCTTTAGTGGAAAGTTTGGGAGATGCTTCCTCTCTTCACCACTTGTTTCTCAGGACTCTTATTTACAATAAACATGTGGCTTCAGGAGGGACTTGGTAGTGGTAGGTAAGGAACTGCTGAAAAAGTGCACAATCTCTAGGATTTGGGTGGCATACATTATATGAGAGAGCGGGCACCAATTTGCCTGCTGATGAGTTTTCTCCATCACTTCTGGAGAGAAATGTTCCACTGCTTATCATTTCAGATGATTGGGTGTGGGGACTGGGGCACTTCTGTTCCTGATAACCTTATTATGTCTTTATCAGGAGCAGACACTACCCAGGTTGTCACGACAACCAGCAATGATTCAAAGCTTCCCTGAAAGGTGTGTATCTCTGGCAAATAATCAGCCTTTAGCTCTCAGCAGATGCTGAACTGAGCAGCCAATCACAGGTGAACTGAGAAAACATGACATCATAGTCCAACTGGTCCAAAATTTTTTTGTTGTTGTTTTCTATTTTTTCATTGATTCTTTGTTCCCTAGATGATTATTCTCTTTCTTTTTCTTTTTTTTCTCCTTCTCTATCTCTCTTTATCTCTCTCTTCATCTCCCTCCCTACCACTCTCTGTCCCTCTCCCTGTCTCCCTCTCACTCCCCTTCTCCTTCCCTCTCATCTTTCTCCCCTCCTCCACTGTCTCTTCCCCTCCCTCTCACTTCCTCATTCACTCCTCTCCCTCATTCTCTCCCAAATGTCTCCCAGGGGAGCATGTAAGCAAGTACATGCACATGCTACAAATTTCTCACAAAAAACAACAACAACAAAATGCAAGTTTTTCAAAATCAACTCACTCTGCAGTTTGATTTGGGTTCTCCAAGTGCAGTGATTGGAAGTGGGGAGAAAAGAATGTGTAATGTGATTCTCTTGGGAGAAAAGTCAGAGCATTGGCTCAATTAAATAATGTGGTTTGATAGGTAGGACCATAGTGGAGGCAGAGGTAATTAACACCAAATCAGAGGAGACTAGCTCCCTGCTTCTCTTATTAATTCACCCCAAGCCACTTGGATTTAATTGTCTTCTTTTCCTCCACTGACTCCCTAACGAAAGGAAGGAGGGTAGAGGCAGTGGACTTCTGAATCTTCTATGGTTCTGCAAAGCAGGCCCCTAGTGTTGGCTAATTTTGCACATTTAGGAATCAAATGTGCATGTGGCCTCTTCACACTGATTAAGGACTTGTGTGGTTCTGAAATCCTTCAGGTTTGCTTGAATGTCATTAGCCATTTGCATCTATACAACAGTTCAGAGATAGTCAAAGTCAGTTTGACAGAGGAGAAAACTAATACCTGGAGAAAATTGGACTCTTGTTCAATGGTTTGTCCAGTTTTCCAGAGTTCTGCATCACAACTCTCGTCTCAAGAAGATGTTGAGTTCTTAGCCATATGACTCTCTCTTCTCCACAGTCTCTGTTTTTTCAGAGCCACCTCTTGGTATGTCTGAATTCACTGTATTCACCTCACATACAATCCACAAAACTGCTTGCTCCAGGAGAGCTTCACTTGCTAATAATGGGGTCAGGGAGGCAAACAGAGAGTCAGTTACAGGGACTCCAACACATATTAACTAGTTAGTACTCAACACCGAGTGGAAATAGACTGGACCCTTTGCTTCTAGTTAATGCCTGGACATCAGTTTCTGAGCAACTTGAGGTAGGAGAGTAGTTCATAGAAATACATCTGGGGTCTGGAGTTTAAGAGCACTGAGTGCCCTTCAGAGGACTTGGGTTTGATTCCCAGCACCAATGTGGCAGCTCACAACTGTCTGTAACTTCAGTTCTAGAGGATATGAAGTCCTCTTCTGACCTCCATGGGCACTATGCATGCAACTCTGGTCTCAAGAAGATGGTGAGTTCTTAGATAGGCAAATCACCCATACACATAAAAAATAAGAAAATTTTGAAAAGTGCTCCTGCACCTGAAAATAATATGAAAACTGAGAGCCTCAAAGGCTCCGCATCCACTACCAGGAACAATTTATGGCTATGAGACTTAAGGCAGCAGTAGAAAGAAAGCTCAGGCATGCTGGCTATTTCTGCCCTGTGGATTACATATTATTATTTTCCTGCATGCTGTCTGTGTTCGGGACTGGCTCAGTTTACCATATCTTTGATTGCCCTACTACAGATGCCCTATATTCAGATAGCTTTCAGGGGAGTTAAGTGCTGATTGCTTTTGTTTTAAACACTCTCCTAAATGATATTTTCCACTCCAATTCTGATTTTACAAGCAAAATGGAGTGTTTACTTATTATTTAAATTCATTCAAAGAAAGCCAGTCATGCTAATACGGGCTTGTCATCCCGGTACTGGAAAGGTGGAGGCAGAGGATCAGGAGCTCAAAGTCATCCTCAGCTCCTTGGTGAGTTTGAAGTGACTCTTAGCATTCAAACAGTACAGACGCTTGTTTTATTTTGTATTCAGTCTAACTTAACTTAGGCCACTGAAGAGAGTGGGTTGCTACTCCTTGGGATTGTGTGGCTAATTGGGGGCTCTGGCCAGCTACTTCTGCCTACCATTCCAAGAGAGAATCTTAATGCATAATTTCAAATAAAGCTTCTATTGAATGCATGTCACTTTTGCATCTTGGCAAAGGAAAAAAATCTATGTTGCACCACTGTAAGTTGGAAAATATCTATATAAAGAAGAAAATACAAATACTTGTATGCCAAAATTCACCCCATTTGTTCCCACAATCATTCTTTCAGCAGTTTGCTATATGTAATTCCAACGTAAACACATACTCACACAATTTTTAACAATTATAAAATTATAGCATACATATTGTCTTGCAATTGTTTTTTCACCCAAAAACATGTCAAGGTGTGCTTCTTTTTTTTTTTTTAGCATACTGGAATCCATTTGATTATCATTTACCTAGTGCATAATATTCGAAAATATGTGCATACCAGAATTGGACAATTTTCTTACTGGGGGGTGGAGCTTTAGGAATTGATGGCTGTATGTAGTATCTTGATGTAGGTGATAATTCATCACCTGTATCTTCAAAGTGATGTGGTTGTGTTCCTCAGACCTGTGCATCCTCTTCCACTGAAGTCAGACTTTGAGTGGCTTACAAAATTCAAGAGTAGCTAAATGTTGTGGCACACACCTGTAATCCCAGAACTTGAGAAGATTCAGGAGGCTAGAGGATTGGGAGATCGAGGTCATTTTCAGCTAAGTAGTGATTTTAGGCCAGCCATAGCTATACAACATCCTGAGTGGAGAAAACAAAAATAGCAAAAACAACAACTTTTTACTGAATGATACTTAGGCTATCTTTTATGTGATATTTACACTCTTACATTAGATTAAACAATGAATATTCTTGAGCATATCTTGGTATGTTGTCATGAACATATCTATAAACATTTTCCTTCACTTAGAATTGCTAGGTAAAGTGACATACAAAAATTAAATTTGATAAGCATGACCCATTTCTCAGTCCCATAAATGATATGGTATATGAGAGTGTGCAATGTTTCCTTTATTTAGGATTTCACTGAAATGAAGACACTATCTTTAGTTTATTTATATTGCTAAAAGCCCATTTTGGATATATCTCTTCTCTTGTGAGTCATAGACGTGATTTAGTTAATAAGAACCAATAGGGAAACACATTCAAAACTTAAAATATGAGCAACATTTACCTTAGCTGATGGCACATCACTTTGGGTACCACAATGTCCAAAAAATGTTAGTTGTACCATCAAAATTTAGAGACCATCTCCATTTGTATATAAAAGAAACACTCCATTTCCCCATCCCCAACACATGCTCTTAAATTGCCTTATAGTGTGACAGAAAGGACCTAGAAGTTAGAATAGGAGGCCTGGCTTGTATGACCATTTCTATGTTGCAATGTACTGGTAACTTCAAAGCCCTGGGATTCCACTGTCCGTTGGTCTGTAAAATTCAGATCACAATGCTTGTTGAGGAAAACTGTTGTGGTTATTGTGAGGATTAACTGGCTAGATACAAAAGAGGTTTATAGTTTGAGAAATATGGTGCACATCCCAAGAGGTTATTAAGGTTGTATCCTTAAACCAGGGAGCTTTTAAGCAAGGGAGGAGCAACTAGTAGAAGCTGGGAGGAAAAAATGACACACAGATGAATTATTAAGCTTGTACAGTTTAAAGCCCTTTCCTCTTGCTCTCTATTCTTGGGGAACAAGCCCCATTGGTAGTAAAAACTATCTTTTGGCATCAGGAATAACATAGGTTATTATCATTTTACATGAGGAACCAAGTCTTTCCTACTGGGCTTAAGGTCTTGTTTGAATGCTATTACTATGCTACAATGTGTCAAGTACCTAATAATATTCCCCTCCAACATACTTAGTTTCTGTACTCATTGGTGAGAGAAGAAATACATACATGAAATGTTTAAATAACCATGTGACGTGACTACATAAATAGCTCCGAGTTATAGCTGAGGTATATGTGAGGATTAGAGTGAAATCAAATACCTTTTAATTACAATTTAAATCAATACTCAAGAAACCGTGGTTGAATTGTTACCAGGAAAATCCAGTTACACTTCCTTACTTTTTTTTTTAAGTATTTGGGTTTTAAATAACCCAAATAAATGCAATTTACACATAAAATATGTTACCATTAAGTAAATGACATTTAGATCAGTACTTTCTAGATTACTTCCACCATTATGTATAAAAAAAAATCAATGTAATGTAGTTATTTTTTAACCCCAAAGTTAATTAAAAACGTATCTGTAAAGTCATTGTAAGCAGAATCACCCTGATTTAACCTATTAATCAAGAACGGGAGAGAGAGAGAGAGTGTGTGTGTGTTGCATTAGAAAGCAACCACTAGCATGTGTTTTTAAAACTATTTTACAATACTTTTTGAAACAACACTTACCTTGTGTACTTTTTCTTATAAAGCCAGTGCATATTTTCGTAGCCAGTAATACCATGTTTAATTTTTCTTAAGCATACACTTCACCATATTAGAAAAATTCATGGACTTTGACTCAGATTCAGATATAAACCCCTGTTCTACTGCTTTCTACAGTCTTCATATAATACTTATGTATGCATAAATATGTATTTATTATTGAAGAAAATGTTGCAGAGTCATACTTAAGAACGGCTTGAATCATGTAGTCAATTTGGCCTCTCTTGTCCTTTTCCCTGTTTTGTTGCCAATTGGTCATTGTTCTCTTGCAGTTCCTGATGTTATTCAAAATGAATGACTTCTCCCCCAACCCCTACTTTCTAGCTATCTGCATGGTCATCTCTTGTGAATCCAGAGATCTTTTGTGTGACTCTTCCTCAGAGGATCGGAAAAACATAAAATTCAGCCCTGGTGTTAAAATGCATTGTGTTGTCATTATGAGGAAATGAATTTTGGTTTTTTTATGCAGTATTGAGAAAATTAAATCAAAGAGACATCAGAAAGTGTTATTGTTCATTTTAACCATTCATTTTGTGAGGATATATTTATCTTTATTTTCAAAAAGTTTAAAAGTAGAGAAGAAAATAGCCTATAACTCCACTATTTAACATAACCGTTACAATTTTATGCTCCCCCCTTCTGTATTGGGAGGTATATTTGTAGTTTGAATATACACACAATGCAGCCTATTGTCTCATTGCAGAGATTTGACATAATTTATATGATTTACCAAAATTCTAGGGAGTATGAATTTGGGAAAGTAAAAAGTGATGATTTACAAAGGTAGAATTTTGAATGGCTTGGGACACCTGTCAAAATTTGGTAAAGACAGGAAAAATGATTAATGGTTTTAGGGAAAAGATGCATAAGGAGATCTGTATGAAATCAATGCACTCAATTGGAAGTAGAATCATTATTCCTTTTGTATCATGCCACCTGTTTTGAAATGTATGTTTCGTGTGAAGAAAACTATTTCCCCTCTCTAAATAGCTTCTTTCCTTAATTCCACTGCATTGTCACATCTCTAGTAGTTGTCTATGTAACCTGCTAGGCTGACAGGTGGTGTCCCAAATCCAAATTTACTCAAGAAAGCCTACTCCTGTAGATGGTTTCCCTGGCTTGAACATGCATCTCAAAGCCTAGTGTTAAGGGTGGCAAGCGAGAAAGATGCATGAAATGTTCCCTCTCCACTACTGTCTGGTGTCTCTTTCTCAATGGCTCCACCTTCCTCTTTAGACAATCCCGACAGTGTAGAAGTTTCCATCTCCTTTCCCTCTCCTTTCTCTCCCCCCCCCACCTTTACTTTCTCCCCCCTCCTAGGGCGCTTCCTGCCTGGAAACAAAAGATTGGTCCCCAGTAGCCCACTCAGGGCGATTTTACTTTTATGCTCACCATCTGATTGGCCTAGGTACGGTGCAGAGCCCAGGTGACGTCATAGCAAAGAAGAGCTAGGGAGCGGTTGCTGAGCAGAGGGGCTCTGTGAGCAGATAGGCAGCTGTGGCCGCAAACAGTCTGGGGTCTTACAATGGGGGTTGCAGCTTTTCCCCTTTAAGAGTAAGTGCACCAGGAGAGAGAAAAGCCAGCCTTGGTGGGGAACGGGCTGAGCTGTGGCTGTGGCCGCTGGGCTGCAGCTCCCCAGCCCAACTGCCGGCTGGCTTGCTTGGAGGTACTGGAAAGGTCTTGGCAGGGTGTCTGGATCCTTGGCAGGTAAATCCCGCGACTTCTGTACTGTACTGGGCTAGCTTGGAGGGAGGGAGGATGCTAGGCAGATGTTCTTTCCTGTGTCTCCCTCCTGCTCCTTCTGTGCCCCAGCTTTGACTCTCCTGCAAGGCTCCCTTGCCCAAGCCCTGGGACCCAGTGCACAGTGCATGATGGGGTTTGCCAAGGCCGATGAGTGGGTGTGTCTGGGCTACAACTGAAGAACCTGGGCTTCTTCCTTTGACCAAGCCCAGGACTACTTTACTGGGGCTTGGGCAGCCTGGGGCAAAAATCCACCCTGAAAGCTATGTCAAACTGTAAGTCTCCTACCTTCTTGTCGTACTCCCCCCACCCAACCCTGCGCTCCCCAGCCATACTGTTGACAGCAGCCCTCCTGAGAAGGGGAGGGGGTGTGGCCGCAGTCTGGCCAAGTCTGCATCAGCACAACCCAACTGAAACAGAAAAGTAGCAGATTTCTTAAAAGAGAGCTTGCTTTTCTTTAAAATTTTTTTTCTGTATCCCCTCCCCTCCCCTTTTCACTTGGGTGGGGGGATGGTAATGACAGGGGGACTCTTTTTTTCTTCTTCTGTGAGGACTGAAAAGATTCAATAAGGTCCTTAGAAAGGCCTGAAGTACCCCCTGTTGGTCCCTGTCTTTGTCTGGGGAGTAGGGTCACTGGGTTTACTATTTCCTCCTTTCCCATCCTCCTTAGCTCCCAGGAGACACTGCCCTCAGGTTGTGACCTGGCATGATGACTGCCATACTTCTGGGTGAACAGAACATTTTAGAACCAGGCTCTGGCAGGCTTTCCTTTCCTAGGTGGTGGTTGAGGGTAGGGTGAAGATTTTGGAGAGATTGTTCTTCCAAAGAGGGAACCAGAGGTTGCAGTGGGTTTGTTTTTGTTTGTTTGGTCCAACTTTCCAGAATCTAGTTGCAGATTCTAGATGTTTCTGGGCTGTGTGGGCTATAGAAGCACAGGAGCGAAGGGTGAGTCGCTTGGCATTGGGAAACATGATGGGGCTGGTTGCAATGCTATTTAAAAAAATGGCTTACACCAGGGAAGCCCTTAGCCATGCTAGTTTTGCTTCCCCACCCCTCTCCCCATGGTTTTGCAGACTCAAATCCAGGCCAACTGTTCTGTTCCAGGCTGAGGTGCTGGAACAGAAGGAAGTTCATTCCTGTTGGTGGTAGCACTGTGGCCCTGCTCTAGGATGAGCCAGGTATAAAAGGTCAGTGTGGTTTTTACTGGGCCATTTGTAAAATTACAATTGGGCAGAATGTGTGATTTGGCTCTTGGACTTCCAGTCAGGGGCACCTTTGGGTAAAGGGGCTCACTGTGGTCATGGAGGTAATGGATGATTAATAGTCTGGGATCTGGGAAGAGAGCCAAATAGCCCTCTTTTTCTGGATACAAATGTCATACTCCTCTGTGAACAATCAAGACACAACATGAAAGAGTCTGGAAGGTATGCTGGGTTAAAGCTGGCTGCTGGTAATCCAGAATCCAGAGATGTCAGGATGTGAAGAGGCAGGTCTCTGCATCTCTCACCAGATAAGTAGACATTGTGATAAGAGTACAAGCAATGGGGCCACAACACCCTATAATATTGGAAGTAACTGATCATTCCTACAGGTTGTGTGTTTTCCCCCTCCCGTTCAAAATGGTATACAGAGCAAACAAGTTTGCCTGAGGATTTGGAAGAGACTAGCTAGTAGATTTGGTAGACGAGCGAAATGATAAATGGCTACAGAAATGGCATGGGGATTGCCCTCAGATATTCTGCATTATCCAGACTAAGCACAAGGTCAAAGAGGATGACTAATACAAAAGAAATCAGATCTAGAAATCAGACTGAATAGGTGGGGGCTAATGGAGTAGGTAGGTGCAGAGCTGTAGAGGAGATAAAAAGGCCAGCATCCTTCCAGGAGCTCAAGAGTCTCGTTTTCTCTGGTGAAGTGGTATCAGAAAAGTTTTGGTAGTCAGTCAGCAGTGGCCCAATCAAGGATTACAGGAGACTTCTAGTTGTTTGGGAAATCAATACCATTCCCAACTGCATAATCCATTTTCAGGAACCAATAACCTTAGCCAAAGAAATGAGAACAAACTTGATGAGCAGCAGTCTCAAAAATCCAATTCTTTCCTTTTGGGTAAGAAGAGAGGGCCTGGAATGAAGGCTGAAAGGGAGAGCAGGAGAACTATAATCTGAGACAGGAGGCTGACTATTTTATAGCCAGATGTAAAGTTTTTTGGATGAGTTAGGCCCAAGTTCACCATAAAAATAAAAAGAAAAGAAAAGAAGAAGAAGAAGAAGAAGAAGAAGAAGAAGAAGAAGAAGAAGAAGAAGAAGAAGAAAGAGATCTTTCTCGGGGGGGTCCCAGGACCTTGCGTTCAACAAGGACAGCAGAAACCTTTACCCTGGAAGGTAAGTGTGACTTTCCAGGCATCTGGGACACAGCTTAAGCCTTAGCCGAACTCCCACCCCACGCACCCACATCCACACCTACACCTGTGAGTAGTAGGCAGTTCCTTTTGCAGGGCCAGGTACACTTACAGGCCAAAGTCGCACTAAATAGCTTTGCCAGCAGGGGGCGCAAAAGCAACTGTTGAGACGCGGAGGAACCAAGTCCTCCATTTCAGGTGTGATGCCCGAGCGTCGGATCAACTCACAGCCATATGTTTACAATCTGATTTAGCGGTGCCAGAGAATTAAGTGAACCTCCAGGTCAATGTGTTCCCATTTCTTCCCAGAAATGTGGTGCTTCCTGCTGTGCTCCGCAGCATAGGAAGGCACATGCATTTACTTGTGATTACTTGAGTCGCTAAGACACACAGCCTAACCGGGGAGTTTAATTGGAAATGTTAATCAATGCAATAGATCCGTGTCTGATTTGCGCATTCGGTCAATTATCTGCACGTTGGGACAATCTGTGCTGCACCCAGGGGATGAAACGAGGGGATAAAACGGCGCGGCTACAGCTGGGACTGGGGGTGGGAAACAAAACAGGGCAAGTGGACCCTAAAGAAAGACTGGGGAGAAATGAACAATTTACTGGTGGGAAGAAGAGTCATCTCAAATATATTTTCACAGAGAGGCTGGATCATGAGGTGGATGATCCAGAAGCTCACAGATCTGAGCAGAAGACATGGTTTTCTGTGGGGTAGAAAGGGATTGGATACAGAGAAAGGATTTCGTTTTTTTGGTCTTGTTTTTTGTTCTGTTTTGTTTTGTGTTTTTGGTGGGGTGAGCAGGGTGCAAGCTAGGATAGGGTGAACCTTGGGAATCAGAAATTCGGTATTCTTGGCTGAATGCGTGTGATAGGATGCCTGCTTCCCGGACCTTCAAATGATGAAAGTTAAACTAAGTGTTCTCTAATCTGGATGAAACGTTTTAGGAAGTAGATCTTTTTATACTTGGTAGTTAAGGTAGCCACTAAAGTTCAGCCCTTCTGCAACAAAAGAAAATAGCCCATCTCTATTACTTTCCATTTTGTATGCTCTCCAGGTTAGGGAAAGCCAACACAAAACAGGTATCGACACGTTTCATCTTTTAGCTGCACGACTTCACCTTTATTTCATGTGAATGGGGAACATGCAGAAAAGGGAAAGTTCAACTCTGTATTTGCTGGGCTGCCTCTAACTAAGGCCCAGAAAAGCTCCATATGGTAATTTTCAGAGATAGTTCATAGGGAGAGGGACTGATACTGTTTTTACTTCCAGGTGCAGTCTCAAAACAGAAGGGGCTTAGGGTGGAGATAAAGGGAAAAAAAGGTGGGACTGGCTTGAGGTGGTCTTTTTCCCTCATCTCTCTCTGAGCCTTGTAAATTCTTTGGAATTCTGCACCTTAAACAGACTACTACCTCTGATAGTTAGCACAATATCGCCCCCTAGTGACCTCAATAGAGACACATTTTTCTCAGCTCCCTATTGCTATCCCATCCAGGGTATTGAGTACATAGTTCTTAACTTCCGGCCAGCAAAAGCACACTCCTTGTATCAAGACTCAAGGAGAAACTCTGGGAAGCACAGCTTCCTTCACAGCATTCTTCTCCAGTGTGAGCAGGTTTAGAGAAAGGGGCATCACTCTCTTCTTCCTTGTGCTTTTTTTTTCCTTCCTTGGGCCTGAAAAGAATCTAGGAGCTTTCCCTAGAAATAAACAGTGCTTCATAGGACATTTCCCAGTGGTTCTGGGGAAGAAAGCATAATTGTCACAACGTCCTTTGATCTCCATCCTACAGTGATAGTTTTAGTTCTCAGACAGGGATTCTGGCAGAAAGTTAAAATGCAGCAAGGAAAGAGAAGTTAGGTATGTATGAGATGTGTGCATCCATGCGTCCTCAGATTCCAACAAGAGGTCTGAGCCACAGGCAGAGAGCGAGACAGCATAAATGCACAGTGTCATACAGCTATGCAACACTCAATCACTCAGTACAGATGTACAACATGGTATAGACTATACATGCTGCACACTACCTATTACACGCATGGCATATGCACACACATGTAGCATGCATGGTCCAGATGAAATCACAT
>CAJQZJ010035412.1:459697-496764 GCA_907164525.1 Lophiomys imhausi | reverse complement strand
AGGTGAAGTATAATCAAGGAAAACTTAGAAACATGGAGGTTTTTTTGGTTAGTAAAGGCTGTATTCACCCTCTTCCCACTGTCTCTAGCCCCACAATCAGATGCCGCTTCCCCAGTAAGCCCTCAACATCAGGAATGAGCCAGATCTGATCCCACACATACACACCCTGGCTCTTCTGCAGTTCTGACAGCTCTTACCTCCCCACCTTGCCTCATCTTGCTAAGTGAGCTCTTGCAGGGAGGGAGGAGGTGACTCATCTCTCAGTGATGCAGTGGGAGGGATTTGGAAGGGAACTAGGGGCATGCCTGTGGGAAATACACTGGGATGCTACAAGATGCTAGGAGGCAGTTGTGATCTAGAACCTGTACCAGAGGAAGAGGATGTCCCAGGGTATGGCATTATCCTTTTTGCTTAAGAGGTGGAATTGGAGATCATGGAACTTTTCTTGGCTCCCTATGACTTCAATTTTGCTTTCTCTAGATATCCATCAATCTGTATTTGGGGTTAGAATTCTGTATTTTGTTGTCCTCTAGTAACTGGGTGCTATCTTGGGTCTTGTTCTATTTGAATTATCATGGAGTTGCTACTTTCCTTGCAGACTGAATATGATTGTGTGTATGGGGATGGTGTTGTGGAGAAGTAGGCAGGGGTTGTAGAGCTCAGAGTCCTACAAAGGGGAAAATTAATTTTTTCCCTGGGGAGGTTCAAGCGATTGTGGGAAAAGGCAGAAAATGGAAGGGTTAACAAGTCCATGTCTTTGGCAGAAAGGTGTAGCTGACTCTCTAGCATGCAAGATTCCATTTCCAGCAGGAGATTGGGGAGATAAAGAGGGAGAGAGAGAGAGAGAGAGAGAGAGAGAGAGAGAGAGAGAGATCTTGTTTCCATCACAATTAGACATAGAAAACTCTGTGAGGCTAACAATGTAAATTGTCACCAAAATAACAAATAGTATCAAATAGTATGTATTCACCTTGGGTAATTTGGTATAAATTGTGGAAAACATTTCTTTGGTGAAGGCAGGCCAGAAGTTTTAATTTAAGTCAGAGGTTTAGAACTTTTACAACTGAGATAATAGGAAACAGAGTGTTCTTGTCTGAGATATTCTCTCTCCAGATACCTACCCAAAACAAGAGGTTGATGACTGAAGGAGTTGAAATGGTGGTGGAAACTTGGAACTGAGGTACGAAAGAACTGAATAGTAGTGGTAGTTTCCTAGGCAGCTCAGATAGATATTCTCAGTGGGCATTGCCTCTATTGACTACTGTACACCAGATGGTGCCATCTATGGTAAGTGTGTAAATTTACCTAGTTCTGAAAGTTGCGCAAATTTTTCACATGCATTGTCTTAGCCCTTCTAATATGTGTCAAAAATGGCTAGGGAGGCAGATCTTTTATAGGTAATAACAAGTAGACCCAGAGTGCTGAAGTGGCAAGCATTGGTTATTGGGTTCTCATCTCCTAACTCCCAGTTCAGTACTCTTTCCAAAATCCTACATAACAATATATTTTTACATTTCTTACTTTTCTGACTAGCCTTCTTAAATGACTTTCTGAAATATTCCATTCCTGTGTGTGTGTGTGTGTGTGTGTGTGTGTGTGTGTGTGCGCGCGCGCGCACGTGTGTGCGCGCGCACGCACAGCATATATATGGGGGGTAAGATGAGGGAGTAGTAGCAGCTGTAGAAAAGGTTTCTTCTCCCCCACAATGCTTTTCTCAGCAGGCTCCCCCAAGATAGAGCAGCTGAGTCCTTGTATCTTGCAACAGCTGGTGTGCACAGCCCTGAGTCAGTCAGAGCTGAAGTCAGCCCAGCCCCTTTTCATGAGCAGCATTTACCTATGCTGAGATCCCGCAGTGGTGGCTGTGTGAGGTGAGTAATGGATTTCAGGGATGGAGTTAGGGGTATTTGAAATCCACATAAACGTTGCCTTCTCATCTGAGCTCAGGCTCTATGTTAGGCCTCAGGGCATGACCCCTACTTTCTGGGGTGTTCAGGTCTGTTATAGCTGTCCTTCATGTCTTAGTTCCTCCATCTCTAATACTGGAATGACAGCCTTGACCTACATTTTGAGGTGAGGAGGAGAAGCAACATAACAGTCACTGCCAAGTCCTTTGCAAATGTCAAGCACCATCCAAGAGCATCAGTGTAACACAGAAAATGCTTCCCATCAAGCTGTCACATCTCTCTCTCCTTTCCTGATAGCTAACATGGCATTTCAACTGCACGGCACAAATCCTCCAATCAGCTCCTGTGGTTTCCACTGCTCCATAATCTTAACTTTGTCTTCATATTCAAATATATTCCCAACCCACTCTTCCTTGCTTCTGGGACTGGCAGGCTCAGCTAAAATTTTCCAGAACCTTCTCTGTACCTTCCCACCTAACCAGGTGGCAAAGGCATACTGCCCTCCCCCAGCTCTCCAGCATGAGTCTGCAACGTGCATTGCTTGTCGCTCATCACAAATCATTCTTAAAGGGTTCCTGGAGTATTTCTCTGCGCAGGTAAACTAGATTATCAAGGGAAGGTCATTAGTCTTACAGGTCTACACTGGGCCTTACAAGTGACCAATCGTTCCCCAGCAGCTTTGTACATGAGGCCTGTCTCTCTTCTCTGCACATGCCTGTCATCTGCCCTTCTCTCTGTCTGCCTCCCAAGCAGTCTCAGAAGTTTCCTCTATTGCCTTCCCCACCTTCTATACTATACCCTGTAGCCTAGATGTCTATTTATGAGTTGATGTCCCTGAGTCTGTCTGTCTAGTCCACTGTCTGTCTCTTTGTCAGTTGCTTAGGCACCTCTCCTGTTACCCAAGTCAGCATCCCTCACCCCCAAAGAAGTTCAAGAAGACAAAGAATATGCAACCCCATTCTCTTTCACTCTGAGCATACCTTGGCCTAGAAGTTGGTAGAACTGCATCTAAGCAGCAAGTGCTTGTGTGATGCCTTCTCATGAAAGGGAAGCACGAGAGTTTCAGATATGGAATTGAAGGTATGAAATTACAGCCTTGCCGATACTGATGCATTCAACTTTCTAGAGATAGTTGGATCCAGGATCCTCTATAGACTGACTGACAGAAGGCAACTAGAACCGACAAAAATAAGAAGCTTGCCTGTGGATCTCTCCTGGGTTTTCTGTGGCAACTATAATAATAAATTTTATTTACTATGTACTGTTGCCAACTCTGAGCTAGGCACTTTACAAAGTAGGTGTTTTCTCGACTAGTTCATACTTCTGTTTCTGAATCGACAAGCGATGTTAGTTCAACTTAGTTATTTTTATCATTGTCAATATAGAGTTTGGGAGGGGCATAGTAACTCAAGAACTAGAACAATGTGGCTGTTTAGGGAGGAAAGACACTTCCTGAAGAGTTTCCTAGCCTCTGGTGTTATTTGGGACTCACCCAGTCACTTTCCTCCCCAGACTCACTCTCACCTGTCATTCTCACCCAAACTCTCACATCCAATCTTATTTATAAATCTTCTACTTACAGTTGATTACTCATATTCACGCACTCATATTTTCATTGTGATATACATACACCTTACAACCCACTTGAATGCTCTCACCCACTCATGCCTTTGTACTCTTTCGTAACATTTTCATACACTTTTATATTTGCTTACATTATAGAGGATATAGTGAAAAATAGAGGATATAGTGTAGGTCAGTAATTACTTACTAACACAGCTATATAATCACTCTGTGCCCATATGTACCCTAACTTTCCCCTTGCCCAACTCAAACTTCTTTCCATAGTTATGGCCATATGTAACATCAGTTTCATGTACTCTGACATGTTTGGACTGATATTATCCCTTTTCCTCCTAGTCACACATGACTCAGGGACACACAGGTGTACACACATGCTCATATAATTCCTGCATGTAGATGACAGCAGTGTACTTTTGAGCAATAACCCTCTCCTGCTCTATTCTGCGGATAGTTATGCTTTCACTTGCATAAATACAGCCACACTTAATGCACAGCCATGTTCACATACCTACAGTCATCTATTTTCAAATCTGCACTCTCACGTCCAGAACTACACACTGCAAATTTACATTCCTATTCATTCTTATGTACCCATAATAGCCCTCCCTTACATTCTTATATGTACACCCTCTTATGTACCAATCCCTATTCATATCATCACACATTCTAACACAAACACTGTAATACTTACCAGAGACTAGTATTTGTACACATTCCCGCTCTCCTATTGTCATATGAATAACCCTTACATTGTTACGTGCATTTATACAAGTGTACATAGAGTGACATGTATAGTGTTTTTAGTCACTAATATGCCTTCATTCTACTGGTATGTACTACAATGATATGCATAATTTTTATTGCAATTCACATAGATACATACATGTACTCACACATGACAGTTATTGGTATTTACATTCATTCATGTATTCAACCTACCACATTCTCACTTACACTAATTGATACACTTACTCATATTGACCCATATGCCTGAACAGTCACATAGTCCCCCATAAACTACCCCATACCTTCATCTTCTTAGATGGGTACATTGATAACATACATCTTCACATCAGCACTGACCTACACTCCCTCTCCAATATAAGCACATTAACTCACATCTATCCACATTGATTCACATATACTGATAGTGACTCACACTCACATGCAACTTCATGCATATTTTCTGAAAGTCTTATAGGCATTAACAAACTGACACTTTTATAGTTATAAACTTTGTCAATGTATACTCTAAGAGAACGTTAACCAATCCCATGTAACAATGGTGAGGTTTTCACACTGATTATTTCCTAGAAGTTCATGCCTTAAGTTATTATATTCTCTCCTCAAGTGAGGGTAAGAGAGGAATCCAATTCCCTAATACTGCACTATAAATAATAGCACATCTATGGTTTTATGTTTATTACATAAAATTGCTCTTGGTTATACACATAGAAAGGGCAGATCTGCTCCGCTTAGGCATCACAGGTTTACCAACGTATATTAATTCTGTGTTAACCTGGAACACAACATTAAACAAAGAGAAAGAAAACAATTCTCCCTTTGAGAAGCCCATACCCACACTCAAGTATTTGTCTGATTTTTTTCCCTTGAGCCTCTGTCTTTCCATTAAAGTGGATGGCATTGAAGCGTACATTTAAAATACATTTTAATAACCTCACCCTCTGTCTTATTAAAGAAAGGAAGAAAGGGAAAGAAAAGGTCAATAAGCTAGCTGGATGAGGTGACAAATACATTTCTCCTGTGAGTGTGCCCACACATATGTTGACCCTACTGACATTTCAACAGCTGTTACTAGCAAGTCCCCAGAGGAAGTTTCTCTGTAGGCGTAGGTAAAAATAAGCTGGTGGAAACTACTTACACTCCAGACAGACTGCAGATCTTCCTGTAAAAGATGTACAGGCCCAGGAGTGAGTCAAAAGATGTACAGGCCCAGGAGTGAGCCAGTGAAATGTGAACAAGTAGGAGAACACCACACAGCAGTAAACTTTTTAGTTCATGACTTCCTCCACTGGGGTATTTATGGGCACAACTGAGTGTATAATGGTGCCTGTACCACCACTTGTCGTGGTGTGGAGCACAAGTGAGTGTGAAATAATGTCTATGTGGCATATGCCATGAGGAATGGTCTTCATTCAAGAACATCCTTCAACCCTCTGACTCCACCATTAGGTTGAAAATGTCTTTGATAGCAGCAACTCCACCATAGCACTTAAAAAAAAAAATTCCTCCTGGGAGAAGGCAAAGCCTAGAAGAACTACTTCTGTGACCCAATTAAGGAACTGAAAGGAAAAAGCAGGCAATAGCATGTTATCAGTACAGATCAAGTCTCTCCTTCTTCCTCCTCTTAGAATTCTAATGGTTTACCAGATCAGAGGATCCTTCTACAGGCTCTACATGGTGTCAGGCCCACAGAGAGATTGAAATGTGTGGAAGACCTGTACAGTGCCTTTGAAATATCTTTTTCATTTGTGCATGAAAAAATAAATCCATGAAAGAGTCACAAAAGACAACAGTCTTGAAGCTTGGTGTCAGAGGTATCCAGTGGTCTTCCGGTTGTAAAGGACTCAAAATCTCAGAAATGGTTGGGAACTACAGGAAAGATTTAAGGAAGCCACTTGCCAAAGTCAACTTTCTCATAGACATCTTGCTCAACAACTGGGCTTTGCCATCTTTCCAAAAATCTGTGTAATAGACTCCTCTGTCACTGAGCCTGAGGGAGAGAGAGAGCTACAAACCTTAATGAGATCATTGTACCTAATCGAGATTAAGTTGCCACCTCCTTTTGGAGACTACTGTTGAGAAACAGCCTGGCAATTTTACATTTGACACTTCTCTGTTGATACCTGAAATGTACCATAGGCACTTTGTACAATTTATGGGATGAGCTGAAGTTTTAAACAGGAAATCTATGCACCTGCCTGGATTCACATCAATTTAATGAAAATTGCATAGTGACAAGGTCTATTCTCTAGAACTTATGTGTTATTTTATACCTTTGGAAATCTTCATACTCCATTATGAAAAAGGCTTTAGGAGAATGAACTTAGGAGTCAATAAGACCAGCATCTGAATCCTTGTTTAGCCACTTTCTAGCTATGTAACCTAATTTGAGTACTAACCCCTCCTAAGACTCAGTTTCCTTATTTGTAAAATGGTATTCTTATGATGATGAAATGAGATATATTAAGAATACAGTTCAATATCTTCCCAATAGTAAACATACAGGTGATAGATCCTATTATTATCTTTCTACTGCCTTTGAAGGCATCATCAAAGGGAGAGAGCTCCCAGACAGCAGAGGAATGGTGTGCAGCCAAAATCTGATGTTCACTGGGCTTCCTCGACTTACTTTGATTCGTTGGTGTCAGCTTAGCCAAAAGCTAGCTGTCAGTGTTGTGCCTACTTGAGGAGACAATTGAAAAACATGGCTGCCCTTTAGCCTCCTCAATCCCTGCACCACTGTGGCATACTTATCTTGCCACCTTATAGGTGTTTCTTGTTCATATATGTGTGATATAGTCATATAAATGCTTCCTAGGAATCAGTCAAACCTTCATTTGCTGTGCCAGAATGTGAGGGAAACAATGTAGAGGAAACTCTTAATGCTGGTAGGGCATACAGTCAACACACTTCTCCCCACTCCCTCCCCCAACCCCACCTGACTCTAATGTTGAATGTCTCCTTTGTGGATTGAGCATTTGCTCTTTTCCAGGGTTTGGTCTCAAATACCACAGTAGATACATAGTTCACTTGCCTTGAGACTGTAAGGACGTTCATGAACAAGGAAACAGAGTGATGAGCTGAGACTAACTGAACCTTTGAAACTTTGTGTGGCTGAAGAGGTGTAAATAAAAACATAGTGACATGAGACATGGCTTATGAATCCCTGGGTTGATCACTCAGTGTGTGCAAGAGAGAACACAAAATAAAAACCAGAACATAGGCTTCAGAGTCACAGACATGGCCTTGTAAAGTCTTCATCTTTAGTTTACTAGATCAAGTAACACTTGCCTTGGAGAAGTGACCTAATGTTGCTGAATATCAATTTCTTCATCTTTCAGATAGAAATAACACTAGTTCCTCATAGATACAAGTTATGTGAACTTTTGCATGAGTAACTTTTAATCACAGTACCTGGGTTATGATATGATCTCAGTAAATAATGGTAATTGTATTTATAGCTTGTGAATTATGCAGCAGTAATGATAAATATTTTATTGGCATGGCATCTTTGGTTATTTTGAAGCACAGTGTACATGTAGAATATTGAGTCCTCACATGCTTCTGATGAGGTGGCCCCGTTTTCCACATGAAGAACTAGCTGTGGTGCAACCAAGCAATGTATAGAATACTACCAGTGGTATAGGATAAACAGGCTCTAGGCCAGAATGAATACTTACATTTTCACATGAAAAAGTCTTATGAAGTTGTAGTCACCAAATGGGAGTTACTTGAACAGAAACTATTTCTTCCTATGGGGAAAAAATATCTAAAGGTGAGCCATGTTTATCTGTTAGCTGAAACCTACTGTGTTTTTTACACAATGCCCAGCATAATACAAGACTGCAATCAGTGTGACATCATTATAGTATTCTTTAGAACAGGGCAGAGTATTAAGAGCTACAATGGTAACAGCCACAACCAAGATGAATACTTCTTGAGGTGTAATCTATGGTTTCTTTCATGTTGTTCCAGTAACAACAGACTGTGCACTGTTAGAATTCTCAAAATATATCTAAGGGTATCCGTAGACCTGTGGTACCACTTGGACTTTTTGTTTCTAATGTGCAAGTAGCAAGAGAGCAAGCTAGGCTGACTTTGCAAAAAGGCTGAGGGACAGAAAGGAACATTTCTGACCTGTCTGAAACTTACATCATGATTAAGACATTCAACTTCAAGCATTCTCCTCTTAATTTCTTTGATCTAATGCAAGTCTTTGACCTTTCTCTATAATTCATGGCTCCTCTCCCTGTTCCTGTTCCTCACCATTGGTATTCCCTAGAGATCTTCTCTTCTCTATTATTCTATGCACTTTCTGGGTGGTTAAACATTTCTTCATACTGAGGGCCTCCAAGTTAAAATCTTGAGTCCATATGTCTAGCTGTTCTTGGAATAATTCCACAAGTCAAACCATTGTGTTATAACTATGCTTTCATTGTGGTTATTGCTTTAATATTATCTCTACTGAGAAGACATGCAACCAAAGATATATATTTTTTCTACCATATATGATCTGCAGATTGCTTCAAGATTTTCTTACTTGTGATTTCAAGAGCAGGAGGCTTAAACAATTGTCTTGCTTCCCCATAGACATTTCTAGATTCACTTTTAATGAGATTTCCAATGTGTCCCTGTTTTTCTTCTCCTATTGTTGTGCATTTGAGATGTTTGTAAGTGCTTTGTCTTTCTAAAATAATTGTCTTTCTCAGATGAGCCTTTTCACAAATTTAGATACACTTTCTTTAAAACTCATTTAAAGTGATGTCGTACTGACCAAAAATGTGAGAATAATTTCATATTAAGAGCACAGTTATTGCTGATAGCACAGTGGCTGCTACACAGAGGAACACTGGTGTAATCCTGTGTGCTATCCTCATACCAAATTCAGTATTTTATTTCCCATCCCCTAAGATAGCCAATTATTCTCATTTCACAACTCTGAAAACAAAAGCACAGTTTTTGTTGTTATCTTCAAAACAACCTTATGGCAATAAAACAAGGAGGACTCCCAGGTTCCTTTGAATCCATGTATCTGAGGATGTAATATATATCTATTGAGATTCCATTTAAGACATTGGAATGTTGCTGGCATGGAGGATATGCCATAAAAGGCTATGATTTCTTTTTTAAACAGTGTGTAATATTTAAATCCCACCATGCCCTAGCATCACTACTACCATTGTTCAGTTTTCAAAATAGGTGCCATCTCTCCTGGATCTCTTGTCTCCTACCTTTTTTCTATATTACCTGTGTTTCTTATCCCTTGACTTATCATCAGAACATCATACTCCAAAAGTTATTCTATTTTCACTGAAAATCAAAAAAAAAGAGTCCTATCTTCAATTGGGTATCTTCCACATTGGCACCTGTGTATTAGTTCTAAAATGTAAGCTAACATGCCACTACACTACTTGAAACATCTTTATGCAGGCAGGAAGAAGCCAAACCAAATAGAAAGACACATAAGACATTTCTTAATTTGTCTCTACATACTTTTTGTTTATCTTTCTTTCTCTGATCTCCTCTGGTCATTAACACATACAGTTCTTTGTGCCTGAAACATGCTTTTCCTATGATCTGCTTACTTGTTCTCCCTAATTCAATCCAAGTATACTTCCTCTGTGAAGTTTCTTTCTTAAGCCCCTTCCTTCAATAGCAACCCATTTTCATCTGTGAACTGGACTGTTATGACTGTCCTTTAGGTGCTGCTCCTTGTTCGTATGGGCAGTATCATCTAACTATTTGCTTCTGCTCTTCCTGAGTATCCTCTGTGTGGCTGGACACAGAAAAGATACAGTGAAAATGCTGAATGAATTAAAGATTTGTGAATATTTAATGATTTCCTAAGCATTGTAGAATAATCCAGAAATAGAGCTGCAATCAATCTGTTTTCCCTCCTTAGAGATAATCTTTCAGGCTTATAAAAAAAAAAAAAATCTACTAGCTAAAAAAGTTACCTCCCAATGAAAACCACACAAGTTGACACTATTTAGTTTTTAAATGTAAACCCAAAAGAATAGTTTATTTTTCCAAGTATTATGTTACTATTGTTTCCTGAGATGTCTGCTGCTCTGTTTATATAGATGTATCCATCACTAAAATATTTAGTGTAACGCCCTGCTGGTTTCTTCTTTTTCTTCTCTTTCTTTCTTTCTTTCTTTTTTTTTTTTTTTTTTTTTTTAGCTGTTCTGGAACCAGAGTCCTAGCTCTTGGATTTGAAAATACTGCTTTCTACACTGTTTTTTACATTTCTTCTTCCTTATGCAGCACCAATATCATTCAGCTCAGTAGAAACAAGTTTCCCATAGGAGAGAAAAAATAAGCTAATGTA
The DNA here is from genome assembly GCA_907164525.1 of Lophiomys imhausi. Lineage (NCBI taxonomy): Eukaryota > Metazoa > Chordata > Mammalia > Rodentia > Muridae > Lophiomys > Lophiomys imhausi. The sequence goes on along the minus strand of CAJQZJ010035412.1, from coordinate 486,201 downwards.
CTCAGTGTAGTCATTTCTTAGAATACATTATTGAATAATGTAACAACATGTTGATTCCTACTTTACAAAATCTGCCGAACTCTTACACGCTTGTCATACCCTATTCACCCTCTTGACTCCTTTGGGAACATTAACTATGCTTTTTATTTTTATTTTTCGTTCCTTCTGAAGCATCTTTTGCCTACCTGGATTGTAGCACATTGTATTCCTACTGTCTGCCTTCTTTGAAGACAAGAACTGACCTTGATCCCTCTCTGTATTCTTCCTATATCCAACGCCTTGCCATAGATATGGGAAGGTTGGAGGCATGGATGTGGGTTTAAGTATGGGATGTTGTTTTTAAAAACAATAACTGATGTTTATATACCATTGTTTTCTTGGTAGTTGTATTGTTGTCTGTACTTTTGGTATGTGTTTAAGAATAATATTCAGCCACTGTTTGAGCCTTCAGGCCTTACTCAGGGCTATGTACTTATTTATTTATGTTTATCACCTAGCATGATACCTGGAACACAGTACTTGTAAAGATTTGTTAAGTAAAAGAGAGTGTACACAGATGGGTTGCTTAGGGGTCCTTAGTACGAAAGTCATAATATTCAGCTCCTCAAAGGGTAGTAAGTTTGATTTTGTCCCAATTTTCTTGAGATAAAGCTAACCTCAGGTTAACAAAGGGAAAGCCCTAACTGGTGTGTTTTCCTGTTAAATCCAATGGCATAAGACTCTTTTCTTTACCTGTATATGTCTGTATACAGACCCTTATTAATTTGTGCAGACAAAGGGATGGGACATTCTTAGATGATCTTCCCAAAGCCATCAGCCTAGCTAATGGTTGTTTGACAAAATTTCTAGTGACATGCCATAGAGAAGTTGCTAGGCTCACTTGCAATGGAAGTAGGACATTCTAAGATGGACATCACTTCATAGAGCTGAGTAGATTCTTTATGAAGAGCCAGATTACCTCTCCTTACCCCCAGTACACTTCTCACGATACATTCTAAGCCATAGTTGATGTTCCACAGGACTAATTTGGAAACTCCTCATGGGTTTCTCCTCAGTCCTGACTGTTGCTTAGCACCAAACTGCTTCTGTTTGTTTCATCTGCACTTGTTCTCACCAAAACCCATTTCTTTTCTTCTTTGAGATGTGTGATGGGACTTGGTGACCTCCGCTTGGGGGTTTGTCGTAGTTCTAGACAAGTGCATAGCAGTCTCCTCTTTGGGTACGTGTGAACACCAGGGAAGCAGAACTGATCTCGGGTGCTGCAGTAAGGGTCTGCTCTAGCAGGAGCCAGTCCCAAGTCATATCTTCTGAAGTCAAGTAGTATAGTGACAGAGAGCAAGGGGACTAGGGGGCTTGTTTCATCTGACAATTTGCCATCAAAGAGCCTGTACACAGCCAGTCACAAGAAGGCCAGCATAATCAATTGTGAAGCTACCATTCAGATTAGGCTTTTTGTTACTCAACAATTACTATGTGAACAATTTCCTTTCTGAAACCCATGGCCAGTTCTGTTTGTTTGTGTTACTTTTGTAATTTTGAGACAAGGTTGCATGTAGTGTTTGTTAGTTGATCTTGAACTCTTGTTACCTCTGCTTCTCAACTGCAGGGATTACATGAGTGCACCACTTGGCCAGCTTTACTTTCTTATTTTTTCAGAGCAAAGCGCTTGTCATTGGTAGTGGTAGTTGGGGCAGAGGGGAGGGCAGCAAAAATGGGGAATTTCTAACCAGGGCTGTGACAACGTAGTTTATAGTTATTTATATTTGGCTATTTTTGAAGTAGGATAGATTAAAAGTAGGTCTTGTCTCCTCCCATTCTTCCTCCAATAATTCAAGAAAACTTTTTAAAAAACATTTTCATTTTGGATTTATTTTGTTTTCTTTATGTCTGTGCTTTGCTGGCTGGATCCCCTGGAACTGGAGTTATGGATGGTTGTGAAACATAATGTGCTTAAGTACTGAGCGATCTCTCTAGTTGGAACCTTTTTAAAAAATACCACTTATTTCATATTTCATAATATCTCTCAAATAAGATTCTGAAACACATGTTCCCCCTTTTAAAATTTTGGATATTTAAACGTTGCTGAAAAGAAAAAAAAAGCTGGAGGGAAAGTTGTATTTTATGCTAGCTCAAACTCCTTAACTCGCATATCTAATAGTAAATCACTTTTGGCTAGAATATATACTGTGCTAAGTTGATCTAAGTTCTTCATTTAGAAATAATACCATGGGGCTGGAGAGATGGCTCAGCAGTTAAGAGCACTGACTTCTTCCAGAGGACCCAGGTTCAATCCCAGTACCCACATGGCAGCTCACAATTGTCTGTAACTCCAAGATCTGACACTTTCACACAGACATACATGCAGGCAAAACACCAATGCACATAACATAAAAATAAATAAATAATTTTTAAAAAGAAAAGAAATAATATCACATACCATACAATTGCGCTCTTGTAGTTCTCTTCAGACAAGTATGGACATCTACCTTACAGAGTCATTCTGGGTAGGCTCACAACAAGGAGCTAAGATAATGAATGAGCCATGAGTCACAGGTTAAAAAGCAGCATTTGGGCACCTCAGTGCTAATGCAAAAAGCCCTAGGACATGCAGTAATTGAAATTCTGAGCTTCAGTTTAAGAAAATGTGTTGATGTTTCACTGTAGTGGTTAATTATAACCCATGCGTAGTAAGAGGAAGCAGATCACTGGAGACCCAAGACACTGGCTCACCACACCCTGCTCCCTAGGGCTATTAGTCTGCGTCTAATTTGTTCCATCTGAACGTTTCCAAGGAGATTACATTTTCTATTTGAGAACCTGGAAATGTTTTAGTACTGGATTCTACATTCCTTTCATTTCCCCCACCTATTCCTTTGAGGTATCTTTTAGTCTAATTATTTCTCTTCTTCCATGCTTAAAAATATCTATGCCTTTGTACTTTGTGTACCTTACATTATCTTAGGTATGTTGATACTGGCAACAAAAAGCTGAAGCCTGTAATGATGCATTAGTCTGTAAATGTACATACACATCAGACAATCATTAGCAATTTCTTGGCATTAGCTCATGCAGCATATACAATAAATAATAAAGTATGGCGATGCATATATTTAGAGGCTTAAGAAGTCACTTGAAAAAGAACTATTTGTAACTTGTAATATATGCAGAATATGAGGTCCAGATGCTAGAGGTATACCTCTTGACTTCCTTGTTTTTCTTTTCTTTTTTTTTTTTTAACAACCTGACACTGAAATCTGTAACTACAATCTGCTGATTTCTTGGACTCAATGCCAGGTTCCTGCAGAAAACAATGGAAATCTCTCATAAGAGCATTAGTAGAGGACAGGACTACTGTACAACTGACCTCATTTGCCTGTGTGAATGAAAGAGAACATGACTGTTTTCTGTGTGAGTGTGCTTGTATGTATGTCATCAGTGAGCTATCTCTTGCATAATCTAAGATTGAAACTAGACGGCTGTAAAAAGAGCTAGTGCCTCCCTTGCTTGTCCAGCTGCTTTTGCAAACCTCCTGCCTTGACAAGTAGCTCAGCTCCTCCCGATCAAATGACATTACAAATGGCTTCCCTCCATTATCCACTGTAATGGTATCTCCCTGGCGAGGCTCTCTGCAACAGCACACCCCTGTCCCTGATAGCAGAGTTCTCTTGGTCAGTGCTCCCAGAAGAAGCAAGCACCAAAACAAGACCGTCGAAGAACTGGTACAGTCACTCAACAAAACCTTTTGGAATTCTATCAATAAACCAAACAGCCTTGGGCCTTTGGATGGGAAAAGCAAATGAACTCAGTAAGTACCACCATGAAGTGAGTTGCTATGAAAAGACTTTGCTTGTTCTGTTACTATTTCAAGAGATTAAAAACATGCATATGAAAAGTATGTGCATCTTTTTGTTTACTTGGATATATGTTGTATTGTAATGTGCTGTTGAAAGGAATTGGCAAGAGTTTAGGAGTTTAAGACTTGGTGCTTTACCTTCTTCTGTCACGTAACCGATATTCTTCATGGAGGACATAGGTATGGTACTGCCTGCTTCTCTGTGCTGATGTGAATCCTAAACCAGAGCAGCGCAAGAACTTTTTTTTAGAAATTACAAATCTATATATTTCAAAAATGAGATGTTGTTAACCAGATATTAGCTGCCTTCTAAATGATGCCTATCTGTTTTGCAGTTAGACTAGTGCTAGTATTTGCAAGCATTCCTTTCTTGGCTCAAAGTTGATATAATTAGCAATGTAGAGTTATGTAACATTATGAAAACCTACTCAAAACTGAAACTACTGCTTCATGTATAGAGCTCCAATGAATCATCATCTCAAATACAATGCTTGTTGAGAAGAATATAATGTACCTAGTTAATATGTTATGCACTTATGAGGGGGTGCTCTTACTCTCACAGAGTTTATGATCTATTAGGAGGGAATGGCATGCATAATGGCTCCATGTAGTTTGAGATAAGATGATAGATATCCTAAGTTGGGCCAACATAGCTCCCTACGGTTAATGGATGGGTTCTCCCTTGCTCACCTACTCTGAGAGTAGCAGTGTGGTTCCAAAATATCCTAGAGACTCAGATTTGCCTCTTTATCTTTCCCCAAAATGCCCTCTTTGACATATTATAGAAATTGTCTGAAACATGTCTAGACACATTCAGATACAAATTGCTAGAGAAAAGTAATATATAATACTTTTTTCATGATAAAATTTGGTAGCCTTATGGAAGGCTACATGATTTTTCCTTCATTCCTTCTTTCCTTCCTTCCTTCCTTCCTTCCTTCCTTCCTTCCTTCCTTCCTTCCTTCCTTTCTTTCTTTCTTTCTTTCTTTCTCTGGTGACTGGAAGGAAAGAGGCAATTTATAAATGATCTACTATATTTTCTCACATTGTCAGTCATGAATTTTTGAACTGGGTAAGTTCATTAGAGCTGTTGGGGGGAAAAATAAATACCTTAAACTAAAAAAAAAAAAAAAGAAGGGAAGAGGATGGTGGGGCTGAGGGGGAGGAGGGTGGAAGGGTGGGACTGGAGGGGGGAGTAGGGAGGGGATTGTGATTGAGATGTAACTTGAAGAAATAAAAAATAAATTATTAAAAAAAAATAATATGTGCAAAACGGAGTAAGTTTGTTGTTGGTATAGACTAATCACCACAGCTTGTTTTCCACTCAGGTCTACACCTGAACACTTAGGTAGCCATCCTGAAAATGTGCCTTTATGGTACAAGGGAATATAGAAAAAAAGCCAGCAAATGTAATTCTTGAATCCTCTTTCCTACCACCAAAGTACAATTCAGTGAATATATCATTCCAGTAAAGACAGAAATCTTATCTTCATATACAAAAAAAAAATGATTTCATATTGTTATAATTATCTAAAGATTCATGTGAAACTTTAAATCTATGCTCATTCAATACCTTCAAGTCTAAAGGCTGTTATTAAAATTTTAATCCTTTATCTACAGCATTAATTCTTTTTATGCAGAATCTCCCCCCCAAAACTTCTACATAACACATTCATGTTTTAACAGAGTTTTGTTACAAGCGTACTATGCTTCTGCAATCCTAAAATCCATCTTCTTTCATACATCCTTGTGTTAAATGACTATTTAACTGTCATCACAGTTTCTTGAACATTCTATTCTTTTCTAGTCTAGTCTAGTTTACTATATTCTATATCTATATACCAGAAACATTACAGGTTTTCCTGGACATTTCCTCTAGGCTCCATCCCAGTCTTATGTTGTATCTTCTAGGTTCATAGGCAAAGGATATTGGACAATGTTGACATGATCACCAATTTGATAATAGGCTTATGTTGCTGCTGGTTTGGGGGCTTTTATTTAATTATGGCTGTACATTTGCTAGGCTGGGCTTTGGGTTGAAAGGCAGACAATATGTTTGTTTTGTTGCAAAAATGTGCAAGTAAATAATTACATAAATTTTCAAAGTACATAGAGGTTTATTTCTATATACTTCTCTCATGGTATTTATTTTAGATATTTATTTAATTTGCTTATGACTTAATAAATGGTCTTGCAAGTGGTAGGGCCAGAATTTATGTCTTCTCACCCTGCACATACCTGGTACTTGTAATAAATGGGCATAATTGGCATTTTTGGCTGTACTCAATTCAACATATGTGTCATAGTGTGGATTTTGAACTTATTAGCTAGTCTGTAGTTGATTAGTGTTCTTTTCTCTTGACTGTTAGATCTGTGCAGGTTGATGGCTTTCTTTTTTAAGCTCCTGAGAGTTTAATCTGGCACTGCATAGCAGGAGAATGCATGTTGGAAAAATGAGAGAATAACATCAGGAGTTGAACATTTTGAACCATTTCATCTGTGGTTACCCTGCATCATAACAGTTATTTTCCTCTACAGGTGGTTTGCAGCAAGGGGCTTTGACAAGAGGCAAGTCAGTAAGGGGCTGTGTGTGTTCATATAGTCACCCATGCACACATGCCCTCACACTTGTGTATGAGACTGAGAGGAGAGAGAAAAAGACATGAAAATAGATGTAATGTATCCCAGTGGTTTTAAAATAGGCTGTTTAGGATCCTTGGTAGTAGTGAAGTAAACTACTTTTATTTTAAATAGCAGATGTATTTCAGTTGCAATAACAAAGCATATGTCAACACTAACACCCAAGGGCTGGCTCAAAAATACAGAGTATCCACAAAAACCATTTGAATTCTTTGTGTGTGAAAAATGTACTAGATCTGTAATCAGATTATGAGCAGATATAAATTGTGACTGTACATTATTGTTACCTCTTTTTCCACAATGCTAAAGACCAGTATCTGAATGTGAAACAAATACCCCGAGGTTAGGTCTAAACCACTCCAAGGTTTCTGTTGTAGAAGTGAAAAACAACAGCTAAACTTAAGGCTAAACAGTTTTTTTTTTTTATTGGACTCCTAGAGAATAATAGTGCTTTTGTATAATACTTGAAATGGAGCCTACAACCATCCCAAACAAAATAGTCTCTTTTAAGATCTTGGAAATAATGACATCATAGGCAGATTGAAGCAGCAGTCCATTAGTAGTGTCCTTTGTAGAAAACTGTCTCAGAAGAGGACCTGACTTAGTAAATTGGTGGTCCTTACTAACATACAATGATAGGATTTTCTCTTTCTACGTTTATAGAAGAGTACACGATACCTCCCACATTAACACCAAGGCTTCCTTGTGGATATATCCCATTTCTCTACTGTTTGCAAAAGTGTGCTTTGAAGCATTTGCTTTGAAGGTGTGTTGACCATGTCAAGAAGATTATTTTTGTTTGTACTTTATAAGACTTGACAAAGAGCTGAAATAGTAGTATCAAGATAATTTAAACAAAATAATGTCTGTGAAGTCTATGCAAATGGAGAGTATTTAGGTCATGCTTTCCATTCCCTGTGTAGAACTTGACATCCATTCTTCAGTCTCATGTTCACCCTGGAAAGGTCGATTTCAATCCTTCTGATGACCCCCTGATAAGGCTAATGAAGCTAAAATATTTGTAGTTTGTTGAGAAGTAAAAAGTCTGCCATATAAGCTCAATTCCCTACAGCATTCCTGGGATATCACACCATATCTGTGGTTTGGTTTCATTTATTTATTTATTTACTTACTTAACTTACTTATTGCATGTTTGCTTTTTGAAATTTGAGTTGTAGGTTTTTAGCACAGCGTAGAAGACTTTAGTTTGGGTTTTCTATCCTCAGTAGTCCATAATCCTCAATCTAAAACATACCTGGTCAGATACCATCAGGGTCATCAGGTAGCCTGAAAAGAAGCATGCTTCCTTGTTTAGAGAGTATAATTAGGAATGTGTAAATAGGTGTGGAAGTCACACCTATTGGTCAAGAACAAAGGAGCACAATGTTTTTAATTACGTAGTTGCCCTAGAACCCTTGTTGCCTTGTTATGCAAGATCAGATCTGTTCTAAAGAGGGCATGTTTATCTCTCTGACTTCTGTCATACCAAATTAAGTAATACATCATCAGAAAATATGTATCATCTGGAAAATTGTAGTTCCTTATCCATGCAGATCATAACTTTCCAGAAATCTGTCCCTTGGTATTTCTGTTTAAATACTCAGATCCTGCCCAGTAACTTTCGCACTTAGTTTTTATCAAGCTGGATGTTTCAGATCTGAGATTTCTGTAATAATAACTTCACATTTGGACATTATTAGGGGACCCAGAATAATCGGTTTCATACTACATTCTTTCCAATGGCTAAATGAAAACCATGAGCTGGGCCAGTAAAATGTAATGCCACTGGTGAAGTCAGACTTTTCTGGAGAAGAGTAAACGTAGAAGGACTAAAGGTCAAAATGCAAAAGAGAATGTAGTTCATTAGCCCTGTTTTCACATGTGTGTTATAATAGTTACTCATACCAATAGCATGTGATACTTTCCATAATAGCATATATTTCATTGTGACATAATAGTTATTTTTTCGTTGTACCTTATGCTATAGTGCTACAGTTTCACTTAATCAGGACACATGGGGATTATCAGGTTGTTGTGGTGATGACAAAACATTACCAGGTGATTTCACCATAATGATTACTGAAAAGAGCAAGTGGTGTTGGCACACACCTTTAATCCCAGCTCTCAGGTGTGTCTCTGTTAGTTCAAGGCCATCCTGGTCTACAAAGTGAGTCCAGGACAGCCAGGGCTCTGTTACACAGAGAAATTCTGCCTCAAAAAACCATAAAAAAGATTACTGAAAAGATACAGAATTGGTTTTAATTCATTAAGATAATTCAACCCATTGCTAAGGAAAAGGAAACAGATCTGTGCAAATGAAGATCAAGCCAATCATAGGGAATCGGCAGCCAGCTGGCAGAAAAAGACATTCTTTAGTACCTGTTTCTTTTTTTCTGTTTGACAGTCCCACACATTTCTATAATACATTGTAGTCATTTTCACTCTTCATTCGCTTCTTTCTCATTCCTCTCCAGCTCTGGATGGGAATTCTTCTATTCACCCAGTGTCCCTAATTTCATGTTTTCTTTCTTGTATGTGCCTCACTTACTTTTAATTAAAGACTTTCACTGGGGTGTAAATGGACAATTATTTACTAAAGCAAGCACAACTTCCAAGTTTTTATACCATTAATGAAAATGATACCCCCTCCCCCAACAACCTTTGATTTTGAGTAATTTGATTATATATAATATATATAATAGTCTACTCTCTCTCTTCTTCTCCCAGTCCCTCCCTCTATTTCCCCTTTTGCCTTTCTCCCCCCATCCACTCCTCTGTTCCTCTTCAGAAAAGGGCAAACCTCCCATGGATATCAACCAGTCACCCCCAACAATCTTTAATTGCCAGTCCCTCAGGGAGGGAGTGGTGCTTCATGCACTGTATATATTGATTGAATTTAGAACATAGGAAAATAATTTAAAGTTTTATTGCCATATATCAATTATATAAAACAATGAGCTTCATTATGCTATATGATATTGTTCTGCCTGCTTCTCGAGACCCCAAAGACCACCCAGGAGCCAACTCCAATGTAAATACATGAGGGTTGTTTATTCAAGCTCACAGCTTGGACTCTCAACACTCATTGACACAGTAGTTCAAGTTGAGAGCCCCCAGACCCAAAAGTACAGAGTTTATATAGAGACTCAGACAAAGAATCAGGTTCTTTACTATATGATTGGATGACATTTGGGTAGCTTAGTCATGTCCATTTCTGATTGGCTCGTTGTTACTGACTAACCAGCTGAGGTCAGCTTGACCACCAGAAAGTTTGTTTAGACTTTTTGGGTGGTTTCTCAGAGTGAGCTGTCTGGTAATGTGAATGAACACCCCTGGAATGCAAGGTCGGGTACATTTTGTTGTTCTGGAACTGGAGGTCAGCTCTGAGTCAAACTTAATACAAAAAAGAATCTTCTTTCGAGATGGATTCAGTCAGGCTCCACATTTCCCCCTTTCTCTAGGTCATAGAGAGACCCAATCATGGGTCTTTAAACATGTCAGTGGTCTATCTCTGACAAAAGTTCAAAGGACTATAAGCATTAATCATATAAGGGGCATAAAGCATAACCAGGAGAAACAGAACCAAGGACCCAAGTAATATATCAGTTGGCATTATAGAAACAGATATCCATTTGTAGCCTATGCAAGGGAGTTCCTTTTGACATAGCATTTCAGCCTGTTAGGTGGGACAATGGACAGTGTGTTCTTTTTTGTAACTATTTTTAGTTGACATTAGGATGTTGTCATTGGGGCCCAGAAAGGCTGAAATGCTAGTCAAAGGCTGGGCAATGAGGCAGTTATCAGAAGCATCTGATTTGTCGATTGATCCAGGTGAAGGACAGGGAGCAATCATATCGGCTGGACTGGTTCACATCAGCTTCCAGGAAGTCCAGGGCTGAGCAGCCTGTAGTCCATAGGCGATCTCAGGATAGAGTATCAGCCAGGTGAGAATCTGCTGAGACAGACATAGACTGGAAACAGAAGTTAATTAGGAAGGTAAGGAACCCCATGACCAAGGGAAAAAAATCTCATTTTAAGAACAGGCAGTTGTACTTATCTGAAATCCAGTATGATCTGTGGCAGATGAATACAGGTTTTATGACTAGATCTCAGAAAGACAAATTATAATATGACAGAAACTTGAAAAACAGCCTTGGGTTACTAACATGAATAATCCTTAAACTAAAGGAGATTTAATATCTTAAACTTGTGACTAATCATTTAGAACTAACAACTTATTGGAACTTTAACAGTAACATAGCAAGGGGAAGAACTGTTTTCTGAGTCTGGTAACAAGGTAGACTGAGAAGGCATCTGAAGCCTTGGTTTCTGTTGTTGAACTGTTAAATCTTTCATTAGTGTAGTCTTTAGACTCATCAGAGATCTAAGAACAATAAATATCATCTGAGTAAGCAAGATCAATTGGCTTCCAAATCTATAAAAAAAAAAGTGACAGTCTTTACCGTGACAGTGACAGCCATCCCATTGTTCCTCTGTGTTTGTGGGGCATCTATCTTTGGCCACCAGTACCAAGGTGTGACAGACTTTTTGTGAGACAGGAATTATGAAGGACCGCTTACCTCGTCCTGACAAAGTTCAGCAGTCGACTTCTCCGTCTGTGTCCAGCACATTCAGCTTGGACAGCATGCTGTCTGCTGTTGAGGCAAAGGGCAGTCTAGCCCAGTGGCCAGCTTTGTCATATTTAAAGCAAGTCTCAGTTGGAGTTCTTCTTGCCCGTTTTCTTCTTTGGAGGAAACTAGGAATGCTGTCAGGAGCTGACATGTCTATCAGGAAAAGCTTTTTGTATTAAATATTTAAATGTCGTGTTCTGAGGATCTCTGAGGTGTCTAAGGACCATTATATCCATCTACGATGCATTTTGTTTTTAGTTAGTTACTTTCTGTTTGACTATGAAAGCCAGTATAAAGCTTAAACTCATAACTAACTGCATAAATTTTGGCATAACTACAAATAAGGTGACTATCAGTTTGTAAAACATGAGATTTGTTGGTTTCTTGATCTAAATAGAGGCTACAGTAATGAACAGAGCCCATCAAAACCAATAAGATCCATAATTGTAACAAAACCATAACTTTGATTGACTATCAACCTGCAAACCCACATCTATAACATATCTCTAACCATTTTTGTTATTTTAAACTTTTTTTAACCTTAGTAACTTGTATTTACCAAACCTTAACATCTTTTTATAGAAACTTGTATTTCTCCTCAGACCCTCAGAACTTATTTAAGCTTTTTCTCTCTTTTTTTTTCTGGTGGGGACCCCAATTGTCCCTGACTTTTTATTTCAGTTTCTGGGGTTTTTTTGTCTTTGTTTAAATAATTAACTATCTGGGTGTCCTCAGACATCAGACATTTTGAACAAATTTTATATTTCCAATTAGACAGCATAATTAAATCCAAGTTATCTCCTTTCTGACATACATATATTTTCATGGCCAAATCTTTATTTGTATCAACATCCTCCAGCAAACTTTTTTTAAATCTTTGGTTTTTTTTTTCAACAGGCAAATGAGTAGGATTCAACTTTGTAACACTTGTCCTTGTGGGATCCTTTTTATGTTTCCTGATGGAACAAACCTCCCTTAGCTCGTCTAGTTTTCATCTCTGCCTCTGGGGAAGAGGGGTGACCCCATAATTTGTCAAGCTCAAGGCAGCTTTTACCTTAGGGAGTCTTTTTTGTTTTGTTTTGTTCTCGTTTTTTTCTTTCATCATTCTGTAAGGATGTTTCAGCTGGTAATTGGAATTTCGGAGCTGCCCTGGTGGAGAGGACGACCTTGTCCCCTCATAATGATTTTGGTGGGGGAAGATCAGTGAATCCCCATTTCTTCCCCCATTTTTACCCAGGCACAGATGGCGGGAGAAAGGAGATCAATCTCAGTGTGGCACAAGGGGAAAGGCAGCCAAGGTCTAACTAAGGCTGTTCCTGTCAGACATGCATGCACATTCAGCTTGTACGTAAACTCATTTTCTTGTGTGGATTCAGAGAAAGACATAGACAAAAACATATAAATAAGAAGACAAGCATAAAACTAGCAAACAACTGGCCAGACAGATCCTGAACAAGTCTGGAACATCAGCCCAAATAGGTCTGAGACCAAAACAAGGAAACAGTCACATAGATTATACAATGTACAGCCCAACAGTGAGACAGTGCCAAGATCAATCCAACAACGGGCTTGGCAAGACTAGCTCCTGTTCCCCCATTGCCATTGGGGATCCAGGCAAGAAGGGAGGCACCTCTTCCCACTTCTTTCTCAGAGAGAGCTGGAGCGTCCTCCAGGCTCTTGCTACTGGCAGGATAACAGGAATGCCTGTCCTACTGCTCAGTAGTCGCCTGCATTATCTGACACACAGAAACCAGAAACTGTGTACGTAATCTGACATGTACAAACCCAGAACACGCATCACATGTATTCCAATTGTGCATTATCTGACACGCACAAACCAGAGTATTTCTGAACTCGGGCAAATGAAGAAGAAAACCGAAAGTAAGGCAACAGAAGCCAAACTAAAGAACACAAACAAAAACAAATGGTCTCACAAACAATAAATCAGTCCAGGCAGACTTTCATGCAGAACCTGAAAACAAGCCAAACTTGAACTTTCCATAAAACGAAAACAGAGACAAGCAGTCTCACAGACAGCATAGACAGAGATAGAGTTAGACTAGACAAAAAAAAAAAAAAAAAAATGAGCTTATACCTCTATCTCGGGGTCTTTCCTGGTGACTCAGGGTCCCCAAGATCTTGGTGGGACCTCTAAATGTAAAGGTCAATACCAGTCTAATGGAAATTCAGGAATGGCGCCCTGGTTTTCACAAGTACATACATAGAGAGACATATATACAGAGACAGGCACACATAGAGACAGAGTAGCTTACTGGCCAGTTTGAACCCTCTGGGCAGGAGTCCTGGTGACCTTGGGGATCCCGGGCAGAGGAGCCCCCAAATGTTCTGCCTAGTTCTTGAGACACCAAAGACCACCCAGGAGCCAACTCCAATGTAAATACACAAGGGTTGTTTATTCAAGCTCACAGCTTGGACTCTCAACATTCACTGACACAGTAGTTCAAGTTGAGAGCCCCCAGACCCAAAAGTACAGACTTTATATAGATTCTCAGACAAAGAAGCAGGTTCTTTACCATATGATTGGATGACATTTGGGTAGCTAGTGATGCCCATTTCTGATTGGCTCGTTGTTACTGACTAACCAGCTTCGGTCAGTTTGACCACCAGAAAGTTTGTTTAGACATTTTGAGTGCTTTCTCAGAGTGAGCTGTCTGGTGATGATGAGGGAACACCCCTGGAATGCAAAATCTGGTACATTTTGTTGTTGTTCTGGAACTGGAGGTCAGCTCTGAGTCAAACTTAATACAAAATGGAATCTTTTTTCAATATGGATTCAGTCAGGCTCCACAGTATATGTACATCATGTACTTGGATCATATTTATGCCTTCCTTATCGTCCTTCATCCCTTTTTCTGGTCCTCTTCCTTTTCTGAAATCTCCTTTCTACTTTAGCATTTTTTATTTAATCTGTATTTTGTATGTGAGAGAAAACATAATACTTGCCTTTTAGAACCTGGCTAATTTCATTTATTTCATTGCTTTCCAGTTGTATTCATTTTTCTACAAACAAGATTTTGTAAGACATAGTAAAAATTTTAAATTCTCTTCATATGATATAATTTATAGGTCATTATTAAAATCAATAAAAATACTGTAGCAACTAAAGCTAAAAGGAATTGTTCTTTCTTTTTCTTTCCTTTGGTTTTTCAAGACAGGATTTCTCTGTGTAGCACTGACTGACCTGGAGCACACTCTATAGACCAGGCTGGTCTTGAACTCAGAGATTTGCAAGCTTCTGCCTCAGCAGCACTAAGATTAAAGGCATGAGCCACCGCCACCCGGTGGCAAGCCATTTCTTCTTTCAACAGTTGATATGTACACTCTTTGTTATTGCTGTACTTGCATTCACTTACAGTAAATGTCCTTTTGTAGAGTGACATGGTAAGTTGTATTTGAGGAATTAATATTTTCCTAAATTACTACTAAGGAATACTTGATAAATTTACAGAGATCCCATTGCAGCTAGGTTTGTTTTTTCTTATATTAAAACCAGGAACTCATTCAAAAGACACTTTTAGAACCTGACTTGTGCCTGAAGGCCATCTCCTATAAGGAGAGGGCTGGAATTCGAGTAAAAGGCCACTTGGACATAAACATTTCCTTGGAGATGCCACATTTTTTTCCAGTCCATCCTCTGAATTGGATGAAAGAGGAGTGTGCTCATATTTTGACATAAGAATCTAAATAACAGTTGGATTCAGAATAAATAATGAATTCCTAAAACCTAGACTAGATTTTGCAACCAAAGTACCTTTCTGGGGCATGGAATATGATAGAAAGTAAAATTATGATATCACCTTGGGGTGCTACAGTTCTGTGTTTTTGGCCATAATGACATTTAGCCCACCTGTTCTAGTTGCTTGCTTGGGAAAAGATAGGCATTATACAGTCTACCCCAATTTTTCTGAAACTGGTATGGATATAAAAAGCTTTCTCTATTTTTTATAGTAAAATCTGCAGAAATAACTTTTGCAAATCAGGTACACAGAAGCAAGAAGCAGACACCAAGTCATGCCGGTTTTAAAGCAGCTGAGAAATTGTGGTTGTGGGCCATTGACAGGCAACATCTAAGCTTAAAACTGTAAAAGAGTTGTGTCACTTGACCGTTACAATCATCAGCATAGGATTTTTAAAGAAAATAGGGCTTAATTGTTCATTCAGAGATTGAGTATGGACAAAAGAAAGTAGAATTTCATTGTGAGACAATCAGGGGAGCTTACACATTTGTTGCGTGTTTATTGAAACTCATTAATGACTGTGTTTGCTTCAACTCTGGTAAGTTGCCTTGTTAGCCTTTGGAAAAGTAAATGTCTTCTTTCTGCATAGCAAGTCTGAGTGAATAAATGAGAGAGCAATGGTATTTTCAAGATGCTAGACTCCCTATGTGTACCAGACTTGCATTAGAAGTGTCCTCCCTTACCTCCTGTTTGCCACTGCTTTTCCTCAGGAGCTGTGAAGTCAGCTGCAACTGAAAATGTCTGACAGCTTGGATAACGAAGAAAAACCTCCAGCTCCCCCACTGAGGATGAACAGTAACAACAGAGATTCTTCAGCACTCAACCACAGCTCCAAACCACTCCCCATGGCCCCTGAGGAGAAGAATAAGAAAGCCAGGCTTCGCTCTATCTTCCCAGGAGGAGGGGATAAAAGTAAAGTATCAGTGGCGGCGGGGGGGGGGGGGTTTCAAAAAGGGCCAGTTTATTCTTTCTTGTTACTTTCTTGCTGGGGTAGTCGGTTCTGGAGTACTGGCTGTACAGGGCCTGCTTGACCTTTTCATCTACATCTTCAGAGGTTGCCTTTTGTCAGAGGAACATGTTTGATTGGCTTCCTATGGGATAATGGAAAATATACATGCTGTGTTTGCCTCTCACATGAATTGAGTTTAAAGATTTAAGTGAAGGGAAATCGTTGCAGGAGCACTGTATTGAGTGTATAAACAGCACCTGCCATTCTGAAAACTTAAGGTAGAATTTAAAGCAATTTGTTCCTAACTCTAAGCTGCCCATTTTTGATATTTGACTACATAGGTAAATTTACTTCTGTGTATCTTCTTGGTAATTGATTCTGAGTTAAGTATACAGGAGGAAGTCCAAGTTTCCACAATGTTGTCTGTGTGAATTACAATGTAGGAAGGAAACGTTCTTTGTTTCCTCTATTCCTTTGCCAGTTGTCACCTATGTAATTCGTTCCAAGTTCATGAAAGTCACAATACAATATCATTTACCCAAGTAGCATTCATAATGCAACTTGTTGCTTAAGTAACATATGGTAGCACTTTGGGACACTTGATTCTGTGAATTTTTTTAGTAGGTTGCTTATAAGGTTGTATTAATTGCTATAAAGCTGAAATACGACTTCTGTAGCTCTAAGTGTTGAATAGGATGTGAGTAAAGTAAGCATAAGGTCACTTTCATCACTGAAATTGGCCAAAAGGGAAAAACAGGTAACATCTTTGGAAAAAAAAAAGGTATTATTGATCTGTGTCTTCTAGGTAAAAAAGTTTAGGGTTGTTTACATAGTGTTAATGAATTTACAATTTGTATCATAAGAGCTGAAATTCTTGTTAGTAACTGTGTTGCCTTGTGTATATTTATAAGATGTTTTTCCCTCATGACCTAAGGGTTGCAGAGATGTAAAAGGATAACTTACCTTCTATACAAGGGATCTGTGACCATATAAGGGAGAATTTTGAAAACACGTTTGCCAATACTTAAGTGGATCTTGAAAACTATTTTCTGAAAGTAAAGGGTACTTTGCGAATTGAAGGTGTGTCACTATCTAGAGACCAAGTCATTTGTAATAATGATGCCAAAGAAAAGATCCCTATGCTACACCAGCTACATCTGCAGACCCTGGATGAATAGTGGATAACAATGCACAAATCTTTGGTGCTATTGAAAGTGCATACTTTTAGTGTCTTTGAAAAGTCCTACTTGTCCTTTTGAAGAGCAGGAGTTTAGGAAAATCAGAGAGGTTGCCATTTCTGTTTTGTGTCAATAGTTCAAGTGATGTCATAGTGAATCTGCCGTTCTCCAGAGAAGCATGCCCAAATTTCTTCAGGGGAAAAATATCTGAGCCAAATTTTTCTTGAACTGGCATATACACAGAAGAGCGTGGATGACATTATCTCTCATTCAGGAGTGGCTTGAACAATGCTTTCTTAGAAAAATTCAAGACTACTTGAAAGAAAACAGCCTTGAATTCAAAAGTCTTGTTGATTCTGATCATCCATTTGGTACTACATGCATTTCCCAATATGTATGTGTTCTAGGATAAACAGTCTTTAATACCAGCCATGCTTTAACTTTCAGCACATATATCAATGTATGGTTAAGCCATTCAGGAAGATGGAGTAATTATATGTTGTTTAGCAGTTGAAAACCTGAGAAAGGTTCTGAAGGTACTAATGTGAGGGATTCTTATACCATTACTAATGATGTATCCTTAATAAAAGAAGCGTTAGTTGGTTTGCCAAAGGCTGGTATTAGTGCAACCCAGAAGATTTGGCAAGAGATAGCGACACATCTTTCAGGATTTCCTCCTGAAGGCAGTGAAATTTTGGATCAAGAAGAATTTATGAATGATAGAATTTTTGTGTAACTAAATTTGACTATGAACTTGTTCACAGTAACATGTGAGAGGGTACTTTATAGGATGATCCTCAAGGAGGTTCTTATATGCCAGAGGTGATTCTCACAAGGGACAATAAAGATAATTAGGAGGTTTTGAGGCTGGAAGACAAAGTTATAAGGAAGGAAACTCATTTTTTAGAAAAAGAATAAGGTATTCCAAGGAAACTAATGAACATTGGGATCCTTTCATATCAAATGTTACCTGTTCAAAACTTGAATGATTCTGAAGAATTCTGTAAATTCTATAAAGAGGTATTATGAAGGATCACCAGAAACCATCTTAAACAAAACTTTTAAGTCATCAATTACCATTTGCTAGTATTACTGGATCTTCAGAGAAAGCTTGGATGATTTAATTTCACTTACAAAGAAGTGCTATAAGTATGTTTTTCTTTTTTTCCCCCCAAAGGGAATGACAGGTAGTTTATTCCATAGCCAAAGACAGTTATAAATCAAGGCATTTAAAAATACACTTGTGGAAACATTAACATTGTGGATAAGAGTGTAATGAGAAGAAATTAATGTCAAACTAGTTGAACTTATACCTTTTTAAAGTAGCTTTTGCCATGCCTGGGATATATATGTCAGTTATAGAATACTTTAAAAGAAAAGAAAATTTCCTTATACTTTTAAAGCCAAAAAATAACTGGATTGATATTTTTTCCTCATAGACCCTTTTTTTTCCTAATCATATCATCAAAATTATTCATCAGTGTCAACTTGTAAAATAAAGATAAGCATTAGAAAAATAAAAATCACTCAATCATAAATCCCAGAAATTATGCTAGCATGTTGGTGTATTTCTTTCTAGATTTTTCATGTGTGTGTGGGGGGGGGGGGTGCGCACATGCATGTGTGTGTGTATTACTCGTTTATATTTTTATATACTAAATATCATAATGTATATATGCAGATTTTCATTCTTCTTTTTTATTTATCATTTCTTCAAGAATATTTGCCCCCATTTTAAAGTCTATAAATGTAATTTTAATGGTGTGTAATATGTCAGCATATGGTGCAATCATGCTTAAATTAACCATTCTTCTAATTTTCTTTTTTGATATCTGGCACCTTTTTCTAATAATTTCCCATTATAAGTAACTTCTACTTCATTACTTAATTGAAAATAGGTGCTTTGTTTGCCACACTGGAAAATTTGAAATTTTCTCTTTGTATTACAGGACATCTATAGGTTGGTTGTTTTTTAAAGAACCTTCTTTAATAGCTATATTTCATTGACCAAATGGAACAAGAGATAGGTAAAAGAAAAAATGTGGAGTAGATTTCCTTTGGAGATTGAGGATCTGTCATTGTTGGAGATTATTCTCGGAGCTGAGTGTTGTTGTTAAAGCAATGTAAGAAGTCGTTTGGCACCATTTTATTGATACTATATTTATACAAAACTTGAAAGATTTAGACCAAGAAAATGATACAGTAAACCAGTGGTTTGATTTTATTTTCTAGATAGTGTGAAGTGTGGGGCAGATTATGTTTCTCTTTTGTTAACTACTAGAAAGCTTGAAGCCAAATGAGTGGTTCATGCATAGCAGTTACAATGAGACTTCCTGGTATGTACGCACTTTGTACCAGCTGTGTTCCAGCTTCATTTTATGTTCTTAATTCCATTTTTGGTTTTGTTTGTTTTTTTTTCCATTTTCATCCTTATCTGTTTTGGACATATGGGTTCATGTTGCATTTTATGTATGCTTGTGTGTCAGCTGACATCCATTTTGGAACAAGGTGGTGAGTAAGTACATGGATGAATAAATAAATTCATTAATAAATATGTAACTATAGGGAAATCAGTAAAGAAAAGACAAATCAATGAGGCCAATAAATGCAACAAAGATGCTGAAAATGACATGGTGTCCCCCAAAGTAATCAATGTTAAGGAGTTAAAACTGGAAGAACATGTGGGAAAGAAGCAGATGAGGCCACACTTGGAGATGACCTCTTCTTTTTGACACATTTCTCATGCACTCATGTGTTTTATGTCTTGCATTGCCCTTGAGCCTTAGGCATGTTTTAGAGAATGTACAATGCTGTGTGAAGGGCTGTGTCTTCAGAGAACACAGTTCATATGTATTTTGGGGGGGAGGGAAATCTGGAGAGATTTGTGACCTAGTGACCTGGGGAATGATGTGATGGCCCCTTTGCTTGGAAGTGTAAGGGGAAATAGTGGGCTAAAAATAAAATTATGACGTATAACATGTGATTGCTCATTTGTCAGTCTGTGCTTCAGGCACCATGCATGAACATTCTTTATTCTGGCCCGTTTTTGCAACCATGACAGTATAAAGTTAGAGCTTTTAAATATACAGCTCAGGACCACATAGCAAACAATGAAAGCCCAAAAAAACATAGTCTCTCTGACTTCAACCTGTTCTTATTATACTAAATTAACTTTCCTTGCAATGGAACAAAGGGACTGTGCAGTAAGTAATCTTGTTTTGCTCTCATCAGAAACCAGTGGTGGCTTTCATTTTTGTTAAGAAGTTTCAGTGTACTTTAAAATATATATGAATCTCAGGAAAGGTTATTTTTAATTGTCATGCAGAAAAAATGATAGTTACACAATATTCCTAATAATAGAGATGTGCTAGCATTTGCTTTGGATGTTTTGTGAGTTAGGTATTCATTTAGAATGTGTAGTTCACAGACTTGCAAATGGCTTGCTTTAGAAAAGTGAAGCTCTAAGTTGACATATTCATATATGTGAATAAGTTATTGAAGTGCTACATAGCTCTTGTTACTGTACTGAAAATACACTGTTATTCTATTCCCTGGATTGCACCATTTTCTCTATACCCTAACACACTTGGAAGCATTGCAGTGCAACAAGAAAATGCTCAGCTATCTCTAATGGTGTTGTTCATCTAATGTTTTGGTCAATGCACATTACATTTCCATCTAATACATAACAAAAAATACTTAGTGTGGTAACACTATTCAGTCTTTCTTTGCTAAAACTAAGGCCTTTTGGAAACTTGCAGGAGTTCAAGGTGGCTATCATTTCATCGATAATGTGTAGGAGTGTCAATGAATGGAGGAGTAGGATCTACTATCAGACACTCAGGTGGCAAGACTGATGCTTCCGGAATAGTGTTTGCATTCCTTTTGGTTCTCTAAAAGTAGCCATATAGCTCAGCAGGAATTCCTCTGTATAGATCATTGGCCTGTCCTTTGAGAAGCCTGAAGGGCATAGTTCTTCCTTGCCCTCTGAGGTTAGTGCTATGTCCCAGGAGAAGAGTCTCCCATCTATTCCATCACTCCTCAAAGTCCCTTGTTGAAATGGAAAGAAAATGGGATAGAGATGCAGTCTCCCTGTCTCCAAAAGCCTGTGTTCCCACTTCAAGGCTAACAAACAGGGAAAGTTAGCAAAAATATGGGAGCCCACTAAAACCACCAGCTAGGCAAATTGAAAAGAGGTAGGAAATATAGGACTGGGAGATGTGTATAGTGAAATAAAGAAAGGAAATGATCTCCAAGAAGAAAAGAATAAAAGGAAGAAAACGGGATAGGTGGGAAGAAAGGGGAAGATAGAAATGTGCTGTATCAAACATTGAAATGTAGTATAAAAAGATACAAAAGTTGCTAATAGCCAAAGGTTATGAAGTCCTTTCTTTTTTTGAGCAGATGAGGCCTTTTTAGCCCTCTTAGAATTGTACCTTACATAATTGTCCCCTTGGACGGGACTGTCTCCCTAAGATACTGCCTCATCTTTACCTTTTGCTTTTCAAATATTGCCTATTGAAAATGGTGCATCTTTGAAATGTATATAAACAAGAATGGAGTGAATTTATGTTGTCTGGAAAGAGATCAAAGACAACTTCATAATTATTTCCCAGAATGATCGCTATTGGCGAGTATTTTCGAGGATGAAACCACAGAAACTTATGGATGTCTACATATGTCTAAGGGTCTGACTACATGCCTCACATGGGACTGTCATTTCCTTGGGCTCATCTGATCATTTCCATGAGATTAAGCTTGTAGCTACTCTTGTAGAATCAGGTACCACTTTGAGGTTTTATCTATGCATACTGTCTTTATAGCCATTGAAGACTGGACAGAAAGAAACTGGCTGAATATTTTTCCTGAGGAAATGAACTATACATAAAGAAAATTCGAATCAGAATTAGACCCTGTGAATCACTTCATCAAGTTCCTGCAGGCAGGAGAATAGAGTTTACACATTGTACTTTCCCAAATACATACTGATGTTTAAGTCATGTACCTCAATCCTCCTATGATGGAGCTAAGGCTTTCCTCGAAGCAGCTTTACCTACGAAGCCATTTCAGAAACATTAAATGACTCCCACAAAGCTCACCCAGTACTTAAAGCTTGACAGATCTAGCGCCCAAACCCTCAAGCCTTAGTTCAACAATTACTTTCCCAAACAAATGAAAATAATTGAACCTGTTTTGAAAATATGTTTTACCCAGTGGAGTACATGAGCATGGGATTTTTGAAAGGAGAGAAAAGGAGAAATCTAGGTGTATTAGCAATGATGACCTTATTCATTTTTTTTCTTACGTTTCTTCCCTTTGGCCCACCTTACCAGCATGAAGCAACTGCAACTAGATTTTTAATGCATCATTTTTCTGCACTCATTGTGCCTTTTTGAAGACTTTTAAACTGTTTCCTATAGTGATAGTAATGTTTCATGCTTATAAAATTAAAATATTGGATAGCTATATTAAAATACACCAGAAGGAATGTACATTGTTTCTTCTCTTGCACTCTTTTCTAAGTCAACCCTCTTCCTTGCTTGATAAGAATAGCCTTGCTTTTCTACTCATTGTGCATTTTGCCCAAGATGCTAGGTTTAAGCAAGAAATAGTTATGTGGAAACTTTTTAATTTTTAACTTCTTTTTAACTTGCCCTTCACTGTCAATTTCTTTAAATATTTGGAGCAAACATTAAAAGTGGTGTTTTATGCCTGATTTTCCATTGGCAATACCACGAAGTACTTCAAATATTTTCAATGGTAATAAATTTCAAGGCTCCCAAATGTGAAAACTAGACAATTACTTTTCCTGCTGTGTAAGGAAAGATAGATATACATGTCATAAATTCAGGAGGTAAGAAATTCCTGTGGGTCTCCTCCAAATAGGATATGTGTATATAGAGCAGGTGTGTTAGGGACTAGATGCTTGACAGAAATCAGTCCCTCTGGGACTATTGCTTTCCCAATGCGTCTGTTTCTTTGACACCACATGTAGAGCTATTGTTGTTCTGGGAAGAACAATAATTCTGAGATACTCATCCTTAATCAAGTATAAAAAGAGCTTCAGAGATCTTTCTACTTGAAAGTGATGGCACAGTGCATACTGTTCTCTGTGTCTGTGAATCAGAGGGTGGAACAAAATGATAGTAAAATGAAATAAAAGAACAACAATTCCATATTTAATGCACTGCCCTAGTAATTAATTAGACATTAAAGTATTTTAAACCTCACAAACCACAATGGCAATATTTTATAGACTACCTGTGAATCACAGAAAAGCATCTCTTACCTAGATAAAGAACAGGAACTCATGAGGGATGGCTTGTTAGGAAAAATGTATGTTATCCTTCATAGAATATGGATAACACTTTAAAAAATTGTTTTTATATCTTTCCATCATGGCTTTCCCAGAAAGAAAAGAAAAGTAGGGATGTTGCTTTATAAAATAGGCTTCTGAATATGGTAGATCTGTGACCCATTCATGCCTACTTCCTAACCTGCGCAAGTTTTTGGGTTCACTAATAAACACCAGGAGGGACAAGGAGGGATTCTCGTGCGAAGTCAGTCATTGTTGGATAAAAGTATTTCCCAGGAAAGTTCAAATCCTCAGGAACTCCAATTAAAGTGGCCTATTAAATTGCTTTATTAGATCTCTGTTCTTTTAAAGGTCTTCATGGAATCCCATGAGATAGAGACATGGGAGCAAGTGGCCAATCCATAGATCTGAGTTGTATTCTGACTTTAAACACAAATGCAATTTATTGGTGTCTCAGTTCAGAAGTAAGATAATCTGGGACATGTCTGGACTGCTTGTATCTTTCTCCCAGAATACAGCTCCAATTGCAAAACTAATATGTTCATGTGTGTTGTGCATACATGCCCCCACACATGAGTACAAAAAGGAGGGGGGAGGGAAGCAGAGAGAAATTATAGAAAGTGCCCGGTAATTAACTTGAGAAGTGAAAGATGTAGTAATAGGTAGGTGCTTTCAGTTCTCCGTTGCGCACCCACTGTTCATTCTTAGCTGGAGTGAAGCCCAATACTACCAGGTACCTTAACAGCGCAGAACTAACTAGTTTGTCTTCGGAAAAACTCTATTATCTCATCCACCTACTCACGAAACTTTCTCACACATTCTTTACCGTCATCTCCAGTTTCATCTTTCTGTCCTTCTTGATTTTCAAGACTATTCCCATGTGTTTACTGTTGGCTTCTAATTTACATGCTTGCTATGTGCTGTCTTATTTTTGACCTTTTGCTACTACTGTCGTTCTTACTTCCTTATAGATTATCTATCTGATACTTGTGGCTCATTTCTTGGGTCCTACCTCTAGTTCATTCAGAGTGTCCAGTACAGATATCTTTTTCTTGTGGTGTGCATTTATTCCAGAACAATTAATCCCTATTATTCCAATTTGCTTCCTAGCTTTCTCTAATCTGGTAATATTTTTTTTTATTTTTTTATTAATTTGCAACTTTAAAATATTGCTTAATTTCCTAGTGAATCATCTAGCATAGTCTGTCACTGCATTGATACTTAATTTAATGCTCACTTCCTAACTGGCCCATTGACTGACTCAAAGAAAATGAAATGAAGCAGAAAGTTATTTCTGATTGTCAGGGTAATGAAATGGTTACCTCAAACTATTCAATCTGTGTGTTTACTGTTCTATGGAAAAATCATTTCTCTATTTTAAAATATGCTTAATATTTTGGTTTCATCTTTCTTTATTAATTCAGCTTTAAGTGTTGCCTTTTAATTGTTGCCACAAATACTGGAACATATTGCATGCTTTCCATTGTTTTCAAAATGATTTGTATATGTGTGCTTTTAGGGTAAATTTATGTAGGAAGGGTTTCTCTATGTCTGTCCTCTGACATTCCTTTTGTTTACCTGCATGCTCTATTTTCAAGGAAGCTAGAAAGTACTCTAAAAAGTAATTCTGGAATTAACTTTATGATATCTAGTGAGAAGGAAAAACAGACAAAATTCTCTGGAATTTTAGGGGAAGATGACAAGTGGACCTCCTACAACAAGAAAGACTTATCTGACAGTTTTCTAAAACAAATCACTGAAAGTAAACAGCATTACTGAGGAATTTCACCTGGGGGAGACTGGTTTTTTGTTATTCTCAGTTTGTGAAACCACAAGAAGACAATCAGTAGTCTGACTTGATGCAAAAGCAAAAGGATCTTTAATGAGATACTAGTCTAGACATGGACTGAACACTTTCTCCACACAAGAGACAATGAATGGCACTGAACCAAGGGAGGTTGGAGCTCTTAAAGGCTAAGAAAGGGAGGGGGCAAACTACATGGTTGGCTAAGCATTATTGACCTTCAATCTAATTGGTCCAGGCCAAACAGTGGGACCAGGGATGTGAGGAACATGCCAGAATATGTGCGGAACAATACCAGTCATAACTGGTATTGTAAAATATGGCTGAGAACTTCCTGATAAGCCTGTTCCTGTGAATGGAGGGGGTACTCCCAGGCTCATAGGGTTAGAATGTACACTGAGCCATTTTCCTTTGAAGGTACCGGTCACCTGTGGTTTGGCACAGATGGTCTCTGTCTGCTTGAGCTCAAGGTCTTTAGAGGGGGGAGCTGTGTGGTTTTGCTCTCAGGCTAACATTGCTGTTTTATTCTTTTATGAAATTGTAATAGATGAGGGGGTGGGTAAAAGCCAGGATGAGGGTCTCTACTCTTTCAGTTTCCCTGTACCTTGAATTCTACCCTACTGTGTTCCCAATATATGTCTTTGACACCAAAGTAACATTTTACGAGAAACATGAATGAATAAATATAGAGTCATTCCCTCCAATTGGGCGACATGACTGACATCATCAGCAAATTCAACTACAAAAATAACTCTAAAATGTAACCTTCACTTCCTTGGCCTTCTTGATGGACCTGAGTCATTATTTCCTTGTCAATGAACACAGAGCAAATAATCGTGGTCTGTCTCCGTAGGGTCATTTCACACAATGAAGGCTATCTATACATTCATTCATTTCTTTATTCATTTGAGTTGTTATGAAACATTGAGTCTTGTACTCTTCTGGGGCAAAGAGTAAGAGCTTGACAGAATTAGAAGGTTAGTAGAATGCGAAGCTGGACTGAGAGCATGAGAAAGCAAGATGGAATATTTCAGAGAAAAGGTCCTTCTGGCTAATAAAAGCACCATGAGTATTTGGAGTTCTCCACCATAGGCATACATTGCGTCTGGGGTTTAGAAAATAATTTGTCCACCTATTACCTCCAGAAAGCCTGACAGCCAGCTCTAACTGGACACCAGACATTGAAATTATATATAATTCTGGGCCGAAGCCTAATTGAGAACCATTCCTTTAAAAGCTGATGTACAGAGTGCACTGAAATAATGGAAGAGAGATGCCACTGATGAGATCTGAGGAAGGTTAAGGATCCTCCGAAGAAAAGTAGATGAAGAAGTTGACCACATACATCTTCTGTTTCAGAGTAATGTCAGTGTAG
>CAJQZJ010035412.1:446558-459687 GCA_907164525.1 Lophiomys imhausi | reverse complement strand
GTCACCAGTTAATTGGATTACAAGCTTAAATTCTTGGAATATAGTGAGAATTGGGTTCAAATAACTATTTCTGACTTTTGACAGCTTTGTAAAGCTGGCTCTTTAATTTAAATGAGATAACTCTTGCCTTACTTTGTTAATGGTTCATCTTCTGTAAAGGATGGTTATTGAATATTCAGACACAATATAGGTACTAGAAAATGTTAGAGTTAAGATGAGACTTGTTGTCAAGTGCTTTTTATTTTAGCTAGAGAGATAGGCAGGCAAAAAATACATAATAATCAAGTATTGGTAAGTGTTAAGCTTACCAATAAACTTAGAATATATACTGGGTGGTTCTGTGAAACCATGAAATGAGAAACATTGAACTTTGTTTGCAGAGGGAGAATAGTATACAATTTGTCATGGTGGAGGAAGAGAGAGAGTCTTCAAGAAGAATTAGGACTGGTAAAGTGGTTGTGTCCAAATTTTATAAAGCTTTGATATGATCTCCAGCACTGTAAACAAAAATAAAGTAAAAAAGTAACAACTAAATGGGAGCAATCCATACAGCGCTGGCAGAAGGTAAGAAATTCAATATTCCAAGTCATAGCCTAGCATAAATAAAAGCATGGAGGTAAGAGAAAACCTAGATATTTAGGAAGCATAAAATGAATTTTAATAGTGGTTTCCATGAAAACAGTAAAAGCTGGGTAGGTAAACTGTGACCAGGTCATACAGACTCTTAAATATGTTCTGAACAATGAATCTTAACACATAAGTAATGAGAGGAGCATTTAATATCTTAAAGCAAGAATAGGATCTGGTCACAGAATAGAGAAATGAGTCAGAGGGAACAAAATTGGAGGCAGTGGGCCAGGAGGGAAATAGCACTGCCTTAGACAAAGATAGGGACTTCTAAAATAATTTCAGGAGACAGAATAAAAAGAAAAATGGTGACCAATAATGTATAAACAGAAAAAAAATCTAAGATCGCTCCCAAAATGTTGGTTATGTTATCTGAGCCAATGTAGGATTACTAAGCAGATATGTGGGAACATTATGACTTGTATGTATAACTCTTTTATTTTAATTTTTCTGTTATTGAAAATAGGTTTTCATACAATATATTATGATTATGGTTTCTCCTACTACTACTCTTTCCAGCTCCTCCCTACCCCCCCCAAATCTGTATCTTTTTCTGTCTCTCTTGGGAAACAAACAGGTATTTAAGGAATAATAATAAAGTAAAATAAATCTAAAACAAACAAATCATAATATGACAAAACAGCCAAACCAAAAAAAGGGTCAACCTTTTAAAGATTCAAATATATCATCCTATGAATGTCAGTTATGTTTTTAGAATCATTTATTTCAATCATCTATTGGAGAATGATGGTATAATCTCTTCTTTGTTCCATTCCTCCCCAAAGAGGATGCTCCCTAAAGACCATGCTCCTCATTCAGTCTGGGTAATTAGCAGTACTATTTCCCTGAGCTAGAAAACCAGAGGAGGAGCAAGTTTGGGTTTCTTGTCTTTTGCACTTGGCCTCAAAAGAAGGCAAAGCAAAACAAAACAAAAACTGGCTATCAATCAACTTTCTAGTCTATACCAAGATTTTCTCATGTGGAGTACTTACATCTAAGACAGTATGTCATAAATGTGCAGCCAGTAAGGAAGAGGAGAGAGTTTATTTACTGGCAAAGAAACTGCTGATATAAAGATGTGGGGCACAAAGCAGGGCTCTTCAACTGGAATCCAGAGGAACTATGAACTTCTGAAAGGAAATGCAAAATTGTGCATATAGTTTTACTACATTTTTGATAGGCAGAGGTCCTATAGATTTTGTCATATTTTTCAAGTGAAACTTGGTCCTATTGAGGAAATCCAGAGCTAGTTTGTATGACATGAGTGATGCTACTTTAACAGCTTTCTACATCCAACTGGAACACTTCTAAAGCCCTGGGGAGCCTTGATAAACTAGGAATTATGTGTTTATAATTTTCTATTGATCTTTACTTAAATAAAAGCCTTCTTCTTAGATTGATAAAATATTTCATAATACAGTATCTTGATCTACCTCTGTCAGCCAGATTAGGAAGTTCCCTGACATAATTGTGTCCAGGAGAAAAGAATATACAGAGAGAAAAACTGCAGAAGGACAAAGGCTGCAGTAGGAAGGTAAAACAAACACAATGACACTCAAAGGAATAATGGTTACTGTCTGAGGAAGAAAATCAGACCATGTTGTCAAGAAAATGGAGAGACATATTG
Organism: Lophiomys imhausi; assembly: GCA_907164525.1. Lineage (NCBI taxonomy): Eukaryota > Metazoa > Chordata > Mammalia > Rodentia > Muridae > Lophiomys > Lophiomys imhausi. The sequence goes on along the minus strand of CAJQZJ010035412.1, from coordinate 457,433 downwards.
TTAGCCATGTCAGGTAAGGATGGGAGATCAGAAAAGTGTACAAGTAAGACAAAGTAGTCTTCACTGAGGTTAAGATACATGGCACATATGTACCTGAAAATAATAGGTCTTAAATTTTAAATTTAAATCAGTCAGTTATTTCTCTATTTTATAATCATTTTGATGAGCCTTCTTATGCAGTTTATGGAAGCCAAAACTGTACCTCAAATAAATACATCTTAACATTTTGTCTTTAGCCAATAAGAAGAAGGAGAAAGAACGCCCAGAGATCTCTCTTCCTTCAGACTTTGAGCATACGATTCATGTGGGGTTTGATGCAGTCACCGGGGAATTCACTGTAAGTAAGCTCCTTATTTTGTTTTGTAAGCTATGAAAAAAAAAAGAACCTATTTTCTTTACGAAATGAGTTTCAAGTAAGAATGGGTGTATTCCCAATTGGAGGACTTATGATGGACTTTTCCTGGATAATCATACATAGAAGGAAAAAGCAGGCAATACCACTGGAAAGTTATTTTATCCATCTTAACAAAAGTGTCTGATCACCTTATAATTTTCAATTTCTGTGAAAATATGTATTTGCCAAGGCACTGAAAATGTAGCTATAGTAAGGAGACCCTACCTGAACCTGTTCTTTAATCATGTGAAGTGAATCAAAGAATGATTTATTCAACGTGGCCAATGAAGGCAGTTCATCTGAATAATTCAGGCTTTACAGTGGGTCCTGAATTACACAGATTGGTTAAATACAGTAACCAAAAGTCTCTGTAAAATTTACCTAGTCACCCCTTTAATTTTAAGAACATAGATTATTTGTAGGAATATTAATAGGTGTATTTTGTATACATTCAAAACCACAAATCCCATGTTTCAGGAAGAAATATTAATAATTGTATATATATCATGCATTAGTAGCTATTATGTGATAACTTTCCATATATGTTATATATGAATCATTGCCAACATGAATTATCTGGATATGACATAGGTCTAGGTCTGTTCCTTCTTTGGATAATTGCAGTGCTCAAATTGTACAATGTCACAGATACATGCCATTTTATTCCTCTAAGCAAAGTATTTGGTGCCCTCTTTATTAGATAAGTGAGGGGAGAGATGTTGCTTGAAATATGATCCCATATTTCAACTAATTTTTCCATACTAGTAACTCAGTCACCCTGCACCTTCTGAAACAATAAAGAGCTTCAAATGAATTTAGAAAGTTAAAACTTTGATAAAATCACAATTATTGTTTTCCTAAGCTAGATAAAATATAGATATTGAAGAGTTCATTTTCCTATCTTATAAGCATAATGGTTAGTGAATGGATTGTGTCATGTGGTTAAGTAGGGAGAAAGAAACAAGGTAATTTGATTTGGAGAACTAAACTACATTGTTGAATTGACAGCCCAATTATTTATTTGTTCAGTTCTGGAAGTAAGCAGTACAAGAGCGAAATAGAAACAGAGTAAATGCCTTGGCCTCATAAATTAGTGTGGGCTGATTATTTCTATGTTCTCAGTAGCAAGCAGAAAAAATGCTCAGAAATATTGAGACTACTGAAATTGAGATAGATACAATTTAATGAATTTTGTTATCTGAGTCAAATGCCCTTTAGTTTGAGCCCAGCCTTTATTTCATTGCTCTGCATTCTCTTGGCTACATTTAGAAACTACAAACTGATAATTAACTCTAACATGTACCATCTTTCCCCCTGGATAAAGTTTGTTTTATGATCTGACCATTGTGTGTTTAAAAACATCCAAAGAAAGCCTAGCTAATTTTCTGATATTTGAAACAGGAAGAGCCCTCAAACTTTACAGTTTTTTTCTAACAATTTGTCTCTTTTATTTTAAGAGCTTCATTTTCTTGGTCCCTTTACTCTTTTCTTCTGTTTAAACTTCTCATAGTTTAGTTGCTGTTATTCCATGTATTCTTTTGTTGTTCTTTCCCTTTTGGGTTTCTGCTGTGAGAAACTCACTTAACATTCTGGTTCACTTGGGCTTGATTTCTGAGTTATTTGACACCTTTTACCACGTTTCCCCCATCTTTAGCCCTTTCTTTAGTCTTTCTGGGTTCTGAATGGAAATAAAGAGGAACTAAATCACCACCATCTTGCTGACTGCAGCACTAAAGTCATTTCCATCGTAGTCCGTATTAGAACCTAATGGACCAATCAGAGAGGAGTGAGGTGGTAGATGTGGTAGACAGCCTTTCTAGTCCTGATGTAACCAAACCAAACAACCTCGTCTTATAAAACTCATTTGATATGAAATAGCTGTTTACAGTCCACTAATAGGAATTCATTGACCTTGCAGACAGACACACAACAAATTTAGAAATTTGAAGTACTTTTTTTTGTCATCTTGATGACATCTTTAGCAGGTGCTTGTACATGTGTTTTGAAAATGATCGTAAACTCTTCCTTCTTCATTATCTTAACCTCTAATTTGCAATTGATAGTCTAGTATCTTAAACTTTTAAAGTACCAAAAGTAACAAGCCTTTAACACTTCTATTGGTCGGATTTAGAATTGGGTCTTAATTGCCATTGAAAGCATTAGGTCATTGTCTGTTGGGGAAAATCGTACTGTGAAATTTGATCATTGTGGTTGTAGAGGTTGAATTTTGGGCAATTTGCTGAACTATAGACGAGTTGTTTTACAAGAGCCTGATCTTTTGAATAATTGAACACTAGTTTTGATATGTTGCTTGGTGATTACCCTAATGGCTTATTGGCTCATATAACCTTGTATACCTGGGCATACACTTGGACCCTAAAGCTAAAATTAGGATGGGAGGTGAGATTTGGGGTATTAAATTATTACAAGTCCTTACCCATTATATTGCCATTTTTGTCCCAAATACTTCAGAACTCCCCTTTCCAGACCTCTAGACCTGTGACGGTCGCTTCAAGTCAATCAGAGGGAAAAATGGTATGAGTGATATAAATTATCATTTCTTATGATAAGTGCTTGTCCTGTTATATCATGCTGCCATTCTCCAGGGCTACACTGGACACTCCCCAGCTTGATGTACACCTACCTGTTACCGTATCTACACCAGCATCAATATGTGCTCTGCTCCTGATGCTCAGACTCTTGGGTCTTCATTAGCTGTCTAACTTTTTAAATTAGTTCCTCAATTTGGAGTAGTGAGATGACTCTCTGATTATGTGTCATTGTGGCATATACTCAAATTACAGTAATCAAGTCTCATTGAGAAACTGGTTTCTCTCACCTTATAAAAGAGAAATTATGTCAGTAGTGTAGTCATGTGGTAAGTAGAGTTATCTGTAGGAACTTCAACTGACAGCAATTTTTTTTTGCTGTCTATTATCACACTACTATTTATCACAAAAGTTTAGAAGTGCCACGGGGGTGTATAATACCTATAAATATTCTAATAATTATGGTCATGCCAGTGCAGTCTGCTTTAGTGATTATGTGCAGTGCATACCTGGATTTGTAACACTTAATAACTCCTTTGGTCATTACAGTATTAACCAAATGCTATTAATTGCACTTAGAATCAGAACTGGGATCATGCATGGGCTCCTGAGTTCCAATTTTTGGCTTAAGGCTTCAGCATCAAACTGTGTGATGAATGCATGTAAAAGTGTTGTTTCACTGTGCTTGGAGTAACCACAAATGCAAGGAGTCAAGGACATATATCCCAAATCAAAGCAGTTGGGTCAAAGCATGTTTCTTTAGAATTTGAGATATTTTAAATTGGACAAATCTGTTATGTATACCTGATCTTATTTGTGGGAAGTGGGGTTTGAGAACTATATCATGAAATAGAAATTATTCATGCAAGATTTGAAATGAAATGTTTTCCCTTTTCCTGATATAAATGCATACTCAACCTAAGCATAATGTCTGGTCATGTAAGGATGGCTCTGGAATAATTTCCTCTAAGCCACCCATGACTTTAGCTACAAAATACAAAAGAATAAAGCTCAATATTACAATGAAGCTCGATATTGTTGTATAACCATCCTTTGAATTTGAACCACATAGATAAGTCCACTGTGAAATGGAAATTTAGATAATCAGAATCAGGAGCTGTAATTTGTAAATTCATCCCATGGCCACTGCCTATCTGTGATGACCCAGTTTAAAAGCAACTTATAAATGATGGTCAAAGCTTTTAATGATGCCATCCTTTATTCCTCCAAATTCTTGTTGCTCCTTTTTAGTAATTTCCCCAATCATTTAATGGTAATTCTTATTATTACCTATTTATGGAGGAAGCACCTGGCCCAAAGTGGGATTGTGTATCCAAACTTTGGAACACTATTGTTTTCTCTGTTGCTCTTAGATCTGTTGTCCTATAGCCTTGTCCTTTCCCTGGTTTGGTTAATACCTCCCTATTTCCATAACTGCCCACTTTAAAAGGGACCCCCCCATTCAGACCCATTGATTTCATCTCTTCCCACCTTCTAAGTTGTCCCACATTCTGTTTTAACTTTCTTTTCTTTCTTTATTTACGTCCATTACAGCCAGATCTCTGTGGCTCACAGATGTGCCCAGGCAAGCTCCCAGAGGTGCGTCACAGGCCCAAAAGAAGCTTGCATCAAAGTGCTTCTTTGAGATGTCATAGCACAGCAGTACAGGTTCATGTGTGTGCAGTAGACTTGTTGCTTGGCTTATCTCACTTTTTTTTTTCTGTTGTCATTCCCAAACTCTGGAGGCCCACGTCACACATTGTTTCGCCGAGACTTCATGGGACAAAGCCATATAAATTGTGTCTGGATACACCTCAGCAATAGCGTGTCCGTTCCTCCTCCAAGCTGTTCTTGGAGGTTGGCTAATTATAAAATGGGGACATCTGCAGGTTGAACGTGCAGGAAAGAATTCTGAGTGCCCAGTTGAAAGCTAAGCTCTCTGTAATTTTACATAATTCTCCTTGGTTAGATTCCTAAATAATCCCCCCTCTCTGCTCTAAGTGCTTCTTATTAGTCATTATAAATTCTCACAAGGCTTTGAGTCTTATAGTCCCCAGCTTCTATGTGGCCAATGAATGAAGAAGGGAGAGGGAGGGGGAGGAAAGGAGGAAGGCATGCCCTGGAGAAAGCTGCAAGAAAAAAAAAACCTAAAGCAGCATAAATGTTACTGTTCAGGTTTCAGGGGTCATTGCTCCTCCACAATTCTCATTTTTGTCCTCCCAGTTTGACCTTATCACAAAGCCCTAGAACCCCCAAAATTACATTTTGTAAACAGAAAGTTTAAATTGACCAAGGGTGAGGCTTTCCTTTTATTTCAAAGGAGATTCTGGTTAAAACATACCCCAAAAGAGCTTATATTACTCCAGTCCTTATAGAAAAAAAACATTGATCTGCACTATACTACACTGTGCACAAATTTAGAGAAGTCTTGCTATGTCTGCCCTGAGTCGCCAGAAAAAATAAGCTAAACTGTAAACATCATTTCATGGATGGGCAGAGTCAATATGGAGGTGATTTTCATGTGCTTTTTTTTTTTTTTTTAATCACAGTCATACTCTTCACCCTTTTTAAGTTGTATCCTAGTTTTACCTATGTGTTTTGATTAGAGAAGAGAATGATTGCATTATTACGTTACTAACGTTAAATCTAGAATGTAACTTCAGTTTCCCAACTGTAATCCAACAGGTAGCATGGGCTTCTTGGTGAAGAACTTTACTGGAACATGCGCATGCTCCTGATGGATGTTCTGAGCAACAATTCTTTCCCTTTGGTTGTCCACAGGGAATTCCTGAGCAATGGGCACGGTTACTCCAAACTTCCAACATAACAAAATTGGAACAGAAGAAGAACCCACAAGCTGTTCTCGATGTTCTGAAATTCTATGACTCCAAGGAAACGGTCAACAACCAGAAATACATGAGTTTTACATCAGGAGGTAAGGGAAATTTTGTGGTATCAAAATGGGGAATAGTCAGTTCTCAGAGCCTCATGATGAGTTCAAAATATCTATAGAATATTGAAGTCAGCTTCAGTACTTTCTGCAAATGGCTTCGGTGTAAGTAAACCAGCAGATGGGGTGGGAATCTGACATTCATGCTAGATCCTTTGTTTTAGCTTGGTGTTGTTATGATACAAATAAGGAAACTGTTCACTAGAGCAGTGGTGGCTAGCTTGAATCAGCAATCACAGTTCTTCCTATCTTTTCAGGAACATTCAGAATTTGGCCTTGAATATGACCATGAAGTAAGAGTATGAGGAACAGCAAAGACCTCTAGAAATGTATTAATTGATCTGTATCATGACAATGCAGAACAGCTTTTGTGCTTGCCAGGTTATTTTCACTGGGTCCCCAAATTAAGGGGAAAAAAGAAGCCAGTGTCTTACTATCTGTAGAGATTGAAATACCATTGTTAGCTTCAAATTGCAACTCAATTAGCTGGTATGTACATATCCGTGTCAATCCCAAATTGTGGCTTCATTCACTCTTATGTACATATTTCATTCAGTTCATCATTTTTATTTTTCGAGAAAAGTCATCTGGGTTGGCCCTACAGGGCAAATCATTTAGCATATAAAGGAAGGAGGAAATACTGTATCTTCACTCCAGCTGAAATGAAGTCTTCATTAAGAATTGTAAAGTGACTTGCTGAAAATATGGTTAGGACCTAATGTGAGGTATTTTAGAGAGAAAAACATGCCACTTGTCATAGATTTGATGCTGAAATTTCCTTCTAATTGAGGATGAGCAGCTTTTAAGGTAATCAAACCCATGTCCTCTGGAAGAGCAGCTATTGCTCTTAACAACTGAGCTATCTCAACAGCCGACTACACCTGAGTTTTAATAGGAACTTTATTTGTAATTTATAAGAACTAGACATAGTCTGGAAAGTCTTGAGTGAGTGAATGGTTAAACAGTGATGCATTCACATCTCAGAATACTGCATCAATATGAGTTGCAAGCTATTAACACTGATAAACACATGGATGGATCTTAGAGGAAATATTATGAATGAAAAAGCAAATTCTCTAAGTTTGAATCCTGTATAACTTCACTTGCATGGAGTACGTATAAAAGTAAACCTTTAAAAGCCATCACCACATGGTGCGAATTGATTATGTTAGAAAGTATTCTACAGGAGGACTAGATGCATTGTCAACCTTGATTTTCTCCTGTCTAACCCAGGTGGCCTTGGCTGTGAGTTTTCACACCATTTCAGTAGTATTTACTGTTTCATCCTCGATCTAGATAAACCAGAAATAATATTCTCACTAGGTAGGATTTATGACATAAAGGTGACTTCTTTATTCTGACTTTTCAGATAAAAGTGCCCACGGATATATAGCGGCACATCAGTCGGTAAGTGAAAAATTAAAAATTGTTTCTCATGATCATTATAACCTAAGATCTAGCAGTGTCTGGTTTCATATGTCCAACTTCTACACATAAATTTTAAAAGCAGTTTTAAAAAATCATAATTTAGAAACATAAATATCTATTTTAATCCATCTTAATATACGGCTAATCTATATCTACTTAATACATACCTACAAATATCTATTTTATCAATTATTAAAGGTACTGTGTGTTTTAGTAAATTTATACACCACTGTTATTGTTACTATAATCGGTTTGCAATTCTAAAGATGAATAACATTTGATGGATGTTGAGTTAGAAAATATACAAAAAGTGTCATTTAGTTAAGATCTTGAAAAGCAAAGGAGAATTGGTTCTATGAAAAGGGTGATGGACATTCTAAACAAAAAGAAAACAGGAGAAAGAGCACGTTGCTGAAGAAACTAAGGGAGCAAGGCATATGAGTTTGAATGGCGATTATGCAAGAGAATGAATCAAAGAATTTAGCCTTGAAAGTTAAACTAAGGCCAAATCACAGAGGTCCTTACGTGGAGTCCTAAGTAATCTAGCTTTTCCAGTATGTAGTGGGAAGTCCTTCAGATGTTTTTAGAGGAGTGAAGTTAGATGATTAATGCTTACACTTTAATGAAGAGTTTTAACAGCAAATGTCCAAAATTAATTAAGAACAGAAGGTAAGAGCAGTAAGAAGGGTAGCTAGTTAGAAAAATAATGTATGCTTCCAGACCAGCAATAATTAGGGCCCAAAATGAGTTTGTGGCAATAGGACTGAACACTGGCTTTGAATTCTAGACTTGCTTATTATTTGGACATGGAAGGGAAGGATGAGGAACAAAAGACAAACATCACATGCTCTTCTCATATACAAAATCTATATTTAAAAACATAAGAATGTAGGCAGGAGAGTGTTTAGGAAGAAAAAGATGGTTGTAGGGAGAATAAGAAGACAACAAAGTTTTGGATGTGACATGTGCAATGTAGATGACATGCATATGTGAAAGTGTCAAAATTAAACCCATTATCTTGTGCAACTGATATATGCTAATGTAAATATTAAGATTCATGATATGCTTAAAATGATATATGGGTAGATAAAAAGACCTGGTAGGATGTCATTTTGAGAGAGAAGCAGATTTCTTTTGAGAGATATTGGGTTCCCTATTGGACAATTTGACTTTGAAGGGCTGATAAGTCAAGAGGCAGTAACTGGCTAAGTAAGCTGCGTACTTAAGACAAGATCCCCATTGGTTGAATGAGCTGAGTTGGACCCTTAAGCTCAATGAGGTTCACGTCACTGGCACCCAGTCACTTAGGAGTAGAAAGAGTACACTTCACCGTGTGCATTCCGTATATACTTGGATATCAACTGGGATCTGAGTAATTGAACTGGAATTAAATACTCTATATACAAATTCAAATGATCACAAGCTCTGACATCCTTTACTATTCTGGGTAGAAAATAAAGTATGAGCACTGTTGCATTCTCTAGGTTTTAAAGCACTGACTATGTATTGAATAATGAATCCAATGAAGTCTCCTATAGTCTCATGTTCTTTACTGCTCACCTTTGTTTGTATGAGTGTCTGTGGTGTATTGTTGTGAGCATGTTCATGTATGCATGTACACATGTGCAAGAGTAAGAGGTCCATGCCAGGCAAATATAATTCAAGATCCACCTTACTTTTTGAGACAGTCACTAAATCTACAGATGTTCATTTCAGCTACACTGACTGGCCAGAGAGTTTCAGGGATCTACCTATTTCTTATTTCCCAGTGCTGGGGTTACAGGCTAGTGCTGCCATGTAAAACTTCTTACATGGTGTTGGGGATCTGACCTCAGGTCCTCATGCTTTCATAGCAAGCGTCTGCCAAAGACGTCATCTCCCTAGCACTAAATATCACATTGTTTTTTACATAGAAGTATTCAAAATGTGTTTCAAGAACCTCACCTTTGATTTGAAGCCAATTTTTGACTTTAATATTTTGTTTTGATCACAATTTTTCATAATGAAATGATATATTTATAATCCTGAGCTTTTCTATTCCATGTAGAAGGTAAAAGCAATCTTAGCAATATGTCACAATAGTACCTCAAGAACCTTGGGTGTGTTTGTAATTGACAGATTTCTCCCTTTGGACTTGTAATATTGGTTCCTTCTGTTCTTTTAGATCAGTGGCTCTTTTTTTTGTTTGTTTTTTTGAGTGTATATGAAAGTTGCCTAGGAATTTTGATAACATGAAGTTTCCAGGTATGTACTTCCAATCAATAGAAGACTAGAATAGAACTCTAAAATCTGCATCATTTTTAGTCTTTTTTTTCCTTTTATTGAAAGTAGTTTTTTTTTTCATGCAATATATTCCGATTATGGTTTCTTCTCCCCTGGGTCCTCCCTATCTCCTCTTACATCCAAGTTCACACCTTTTCTTTCTCTTTCTCTCATTAGAAAACAAACAGACATCTAAAAAGAATAAAATAAGATAAAAAATAAACAAACCAGAATAGGATAAAACAAACAAACAAATAGAAGAAAAAGAGCCAAAGAAAAAGCACTGGAAGGATAGATGCAGAGACATACATGCTCGCACACAGAGAAATTCCTTAAAAACACAAAACAGAAGCTATAATATATCCAACGACCTTTAAGGTTAAAAAAAATCCCTGACAAAGCATTATGAGATAAAGACCCTAAAAACACCATTGAGTTTGTATACCAGGTGAGGCTTTGATGGAGAAAATTAATTTTTCCTTTGTAAGTGGTTGTCAATTGGAGATAGCTTCTGGTTTAAGGATGGGCACTAATGTGCACTTCCTCTCTTGGCACTGGGACTCATCTGAGTTGAATCCATGCAGGCCCTGTACATGCTGCCACAGTCTTTATGTATCAGTCCTGGTGTTTTTAGAAGGCCTTGGTTTCTTAGTGTCCTCCATCCCTACTGGCTCTTATAATCTTCCTGTCTCCTCTCCTGAGCCCTGAGAGGTAGAGATGGGGTATTTGATGGGGGCATCTCATTTAGGGCCGAGTGTTCTAAGGTCTCTCACTCTGCACATTGTCCAAATGTGAGTCTCTGTGTTTGTTCCCATCTACCTCAGGAGGTAGCTTCTCTGACGATGGCTGATTAAGGCACCGATTTATGAGTACAGCAGAATGTCATTAGGAGTCATTTTATTGCTACAGTCCTTTAGCAGAACAGTACTATTTCATTTTCACCTAGGTCCACTAGAATTAGTATGCCTCAGTTCTGACCTTGAGAAATGAAAATTCACTTTAGGACCATGTTGGGCAGCAAAACCAGTGGTATAAACAGGAAAAAAATATGCAAAGAGAAAAAAAAATTAAAAGATACCCAGAGTAACACTGTTCAACAGAAATACAGCATAAATACATATAAGTTGAAGTATTTTAGTAACCACATTTTAAAATAAAATAAATGCTAAAATTAATTTAATGATGCATTTTATTCATCAGATAAAACTCCAGAATACAAGAGGACAGATAGGTACAAAGCCCCATTCCTAGCACAGAAGTTATTTGCAATTGATAGCTGCAGGGAGGTGGAA
>CAJQZJ010035412.1:432544-444479 GCA_907164525.1 Lophiomys imhausi | reverse complement strand
ACACACACACACACACACACACACACACACACACACACACACACACATGCACCTGCACACACATGTGTATACACCCATACAGCATAGTGCATATATAAAAATTTTAAATGATTTCATTTATTACACCAATGTAAAATTATTAATGCATTAGTAGAATAATTTACATTTTTCATATGAAGTACACAGTATCTGGGATGTTCTATAATATTACAGCATATATTAATTCAGACTAGCTATGTTTTTTTGTGTTATTCAGTATCCATGTGTCTAATATCTCTCTGTACCAAACCTATACCATAGTTTATGTGAGCCTTTGTCAGGATTACCTATGAGACTTGTTATAATACAGACTTCCAAGTGTCTGAGTTTTTGATTAATGAATCTGAGTGGGCCCTGAGAATAATGTGCATTTTTAACAAGCCTCTGGATACTGCTGCTGAAGAGCTAGTAATTGCACTTTGAGAACAATGACGTTAATTCTTTCAAAATTCAAACTTGCAACTATTGTCCCACTGTGTTAACATGAAGTAAAAAAGGGACACAGATACTGTAGTGATTGATACTGTTAGTTGTTATCAAATGTTACACATGATTTCAAATCACTGGTATCTTGTCTGTTGCTTAATATTGAACAATTATTGATATGAGTACATGTTCCTTTGATCTTAGTGTCTTATTACTGAGTGATTTATAGGAGGCTTAACACGGAATAAGCATTTCTTGTCTTCTTTGCTCTTAGTATTTGTGGAGCTATATCTATCCTCATGGTCATGCTCAGTATGTTATCAGAAAAGAGCCTTTTAAAGCATGGCAAACTATCATTTAAGAAAATTTTTATCTGATTAGTATATATTCAAAGTATTAGTGTCCATTAATTTGATTTTTAATATAGCCATTGGTTTTAAAAACAACTTGAAAATATTAAATGACTAGTTCACTATTTTTGAGCTCAGTGAAAAATAAAGATAATAATATAAACTTTGTGGTCCATTTTATCATGGCCTTAATTCATCTCTGAAAGTGTCCTGGTCTTGGCTACTACATGGTAGATTAGTGTGCTCATTTGGGAAAGATAGGGTTCCTGTAGTTCCTGTCTCTACACATTTAAGTATTTCATCTCTATTTTCTTGTTTCTAAAGAAAAATAATGAAAAGTTAATACCTTGTCTTTAAACATTTTTTTGTTCTAAGAATACAAAAACAGCTTCTGAACCTCCTTTGGCTCCTCCTGTATCTGAAGAAGAAGATGAAGAAGAGGAAGAGGAAGAAGATGACAATGAGCCCCCGCCTGTCATTGCACCAAGACCAGAGCATACAAAATCAGTAAGTCAGAAAGACAAATATGGTATGTTTTCTCTCATTTATGATTTCCTGATTTTATATAGATAGGTGAAATCATAGATACATGCATACATAATATGTCCTAGAGTAAGAGTGAAATTGTCTATGGCAGTGGTTCTCAGCGTGTGGGTCGCTAACCTCACAGGGGTCACATTATTAGATATCCTGAATATCAGACATTTGCAGAGTCATAGCAGTAGCTAGATTATAATTATAAAATATTAATTTTATGGTTGGAGGAGTCTCCACAACATGAAAAACTGTATTAAAGGGTCACAACATTAGGAAGGTTGAGAACCACTGATCTAAAAGCGCAAACTAGAATAGTGGAAGAGAGGAGAGTTGCAAAATGGAAGGGTAGATGTGGGAGTATGGGAGGACATATGCTCAATATAAAATGTATACTTCTGTGAAAATTCCCTTATGTAACATGGTACCATGGACAATAAATATATACAAAGTTTTTAAAGGAGGTTTTGAATATATAAACAAACAAACAAACCTATCAGGTTAGAATGAACAGAACATGTGAATATTGGATATACCTTCCAAACCTAAAGTATACATTTACATATTTTGAGTAGATCTATACATTCATCTATATAACACTGTTAATAAAATCCTACTGAAGCAAGAAGAAAATCAGTGACTGTTTTTCAAGGACTCAAAAGATTCCTTTTGAAAGAGGTTTTGTAACACAAGCCTTTAATCCCATTATTTAAGAGGCTGAAGGGATAGGATCCAAAGTGCCAGGCCATCCTGTGCTACATAGTAAGGCTCAGTCTCAAAACAAGACAAAAGTAACAGAATGAGATGTCATTTTTGTAGCTAGGGTGATTTCTGAGTTGGTGAAGTGCTTGTTGCACAAGCATGAGAACATAAGTTCTGTCCATCAGTCCCAGCAGTATGTGTGTTTCAAATCCCAGTGCTAGATAGGTAGAGACAAAAGAATCCCTAGGGCTTGCTTGCAAGTCAATCTAGCCATCTTCAGTTTAATTAGAGACCCTGTCTCTGAAAATGAGGCAGAGAACAATAGAGTGACATCAACTAGCATTCACATGCGCATGTTACACATGTACATGCATTTATGTGTGCACATGCAAACACACACCAGCATGCACGCATATACATACACATGAAGCTTCCAATTAGAATGTAATTTCAGAGTATTGTTGATCAACTAATCACTGTTGGGCATCTCTTATGTTCCCAGAGCTAAAGTCTAAGACATGAAGCTGGGGGCTGTAGAAACAAACCACTCAACAGTCATGAGGGCTTACTGATCTTCCAGAGAACCCTAGTTCACCTGGACATACTTGGCAGATACATAAGCACATGTACACACACACACACACACACACACACACACACACACACACAGAGAGAGAGAGAGAGAGAGAGAGAGAGAGAGGAATTAAAATAAAAATAAATCATGTTAACAGTAATGTGAGCCTAAAATTAATCTAAAAGTTTTGTCATTTTTTGAGTTTCATATGTAAGTACTATAGCTACATCATTCCCACCCTTCCCTCTTGCCCCTTCAACTTCTCTCATGACCTCCTGGCTCCCTCTCAAATTCATGACCTCTTCTTCTATAATTATTGTTGTTTTATGTGTTTATATTCCACAATCCAGAAGCAACACTAAATGGGCCCAGTGCTGCGGTCATGATTTGAAGGTATAAGATTATCACACTCAATGACTTGATAATAATACCCCACACCCCAAAAAAACACCCCATGAAACTTTAAATGTATAAAACTTCAAGGGTGGAAATAAGGAAAGAAAACAATATGGAACCAGATAGGAAAAATTACTGAGAATTACTAAGAATTACTAAGGCAGTAGGACCAGAAAGAGCAAGGTCCTGGATAGGCACTTTGGAGCCTTTAGCATATGTGATGCTCCTTAATGTTCATTAACAACAATGAAGTAGCTGTCCTTTCCTTCTGCCCTCTTCCTTACATACTGTATTAATTGTGGGATTGGGGTGGGTGTGTTTGTCTTTCAGGTCTATACTCGTTCTGTGGTTGAATCTATTGCTTCACCAGCAGCACCAAATAAGGAAGCCACTCCACCTTCTGCTGAGAATGCTAATTCCAGTACTTTGTACAGGAATACGGATAGACAAAGGAAAAAATCCAAGATGACAGATGAGGAGATCCTAGAGAAGCTAAGTGAGTATTTTTCCATCGGAAAGAACTCCTTATACAGTGACTAGAAGGAGAATTGATCCTTAGGATGTCTGAATCTGCTTGCCAGATACTAGGGTCCCTTAAGTCATGAAATACAATGTTCAGGACTTTCCATGCATATCAGTCAGATTACTCTCTCCCTCATAGTCCTAATCGTACAGAAACTAAGCATTTTCACTTTGAATGGCCAAAGAAGAAAAAAACTTGACAAAATATATCAGTTGTAAGTTTTGAGATCGCACTGCCAAAAGTAATTAAAATACTCTGATTAAAGTATTTTAAGATCATACCAGAAGGTCCCCATGTGATAGACATTGGTTAAAAAAAAATCAGCCTTAAAGTTCAATACAGTATCTGAAAACTTTCAGCCACAGATAAAGTAGCTTTCCCTTATCTGTGGGGAGGGAGGTGGGACCGGCTAATGGTAACAGCCACTTCCAAGATGTCATTGGTGCACATATGCTTCTGCAGTGCTCCGCTTTCACAAAATACTCAAGTCCCAAGATTATGAAATAGGTTCTCTCCTGAAAAATGCCAGGGTTCTATGAATTGCACTTATTAAATGTACACAGAATGGCTAGATATTAGTAATCAGTGCCCCCAGTTTGACTCCGACTAGTGCCCACTTCGGATTTTTTTCTTTGTATGATAAGACTTAGTAGCATGATACAACAAGACAATAAAGGGGCTATCATTTCTTACATTGTTTTTTTTTTTTTTTTTTTTTTTTGCACCTAACAGAACAGAGCAAAGGAAGAGAGAAAATTCGTTTGTTGACCACAGGGGGGCACTGTAGGCATGACGATGGGGCCATTTTGTCAACAAGGAGCTAGTTGAAGATCGTTTTTTAAGTTTCCCAATCCAGATTGGAGTACTGTCTTCTACATGCTAAGTGGCTAAGAATGCTTGTAGGAATCCTAGGATATCCACAACACCCCTTCCCTTCCCCTTCACAACAAAGTTGTCATTTGGACTGAATAATTATTTTGTGTCTATTGGATTGAAAATACTTCACATGTAGCAAGCAAGCAACATTGTCCTTTGAAGTAGCAAGTTGCAATGTTTGAGGAGGCCAAGGTGGAAGACACAGCTGTCAGTAGGCACTCAGAACTGGAATTGCTTCCATTTAGCAAACCGACTCTGTTAGACTTAGTTAAATATTGCTTCTAGTGTCAGGGCCCACTATTTGCTATAGTAACAGCCATAATAATTCTTACATGAGGAGCACTTTGCGAGTGACCACTTTCCATACATTATTGAGGCTAATTTTCTCTAGTGTCATTTATGGTAGATTTTAATGTCTGCATTTTACAGGACACTTAGTGTAAGCTTTGAAAAGCTTGCGTGACCAAGTCACCAGAATAATGAATGAGTAGTAGAGCCAGAGTTTGACCTCACATCAGTATGCCTTTAAAGCTCACATTTTTGCCATTAGCCACTTTGGTTTTGCATAACCCTAATTCCCCATGAATAAAACGGAAGGGATAGATAAAAGAACCATCAGGAAAATGAAGTTCAATGATTCAGATAATCACTACAGTTCTTCCTTTGTTTTGTACATATGACATGAACTATGAGAGAGATTATATGAGACTTTTGAAAATCTGACAGTCATACATTAGTAAATATGACTGTTCTCTAGTGTCTCTTTCAAACCTCAGTACATTTGTCATTGTGAACATGGATTTATACATTGCATAAGTAAGCTGAGAAGGAGGCACTACATTTCTGAGCCACAGCTTTGCTTACAGACTGACAGTCCTACAGCTGGGACCTTTTCTGGCTTATTTATTTTGTTCTGCATGAAGGAACAACAGGAAAAACAGGGAAAGAACTGACTTAAGTGTTTTAATGAAAATTAAGTTTTAATGAGAAAAATTGTAAAGAAATAAAGAAAGAATTAATTGAATATTTTTCTCTATTGGACTTCCTTATCAGAAACGATCATTTTCCCTCTAACAAGCAGGCCACCTATATCTGCCAGCTTTCCATTGTGCTTATGAATCTTGCCAAGAAAAACTTATAGAAAAATGGAAAAGGCCTTCTGATGAAGTGGACGTCTCAAATTCAGACCGCCCAGCACCTGTTCCACCTCTCTATGCCCCCTCCCTGTGTCTGCACACTGGCTATCAAAAACAAGTCACTTAACCCTGCCTGGTCTCAGTCTCTTACCTATGAAATGGGTGTAAGAACCATAAGTACATCTGAACTTTTTCTGTAGGATGGATCATTAGAGGACAGGGGTTGGAGTCAGAAAGACCTAGGTTCAAATTACAGACCTACCGATGCTAGCCACTTATTTAATGCCGCTTGTCCTCTATTTCTTCCTCCAAAAAGTTGGGATAGAAATAATATCAGCTTCATAGCATATGAGAATAAAAACCTCAGCCAATGTATCTGGCCCATAGTGGGGGAGTCAAAAATGCTCACTGTTTTATTAAGAGTACAAAGCCTTAATGTGATTGTACAACAGGACAAGCTTTGAAATGATCATGACAAGGTCTGAGTCATATGCACAAATTCTGTATCCTTTGAAAAACTCTTACCTTCTCTGGACTTTCAATAATGGTATAGCTCCAATACAATGAGAGATTTTTTTGAAGATTAAATAAATACATTCAATAGGTAAGATATCTACCATAATAATTAGTTTTAAATTATTGTTTTATTGCTGTTGTGCTATCATTATAGAATTGAAATGACCTTACACTAGGATAAGATGCTTATAACTCAGGAACCTATATGTAAGTCATTGCAGTCCTTTGAATCAAAAGTGCAAATGAATCTTGAAGTAGTAGAGGAGTGTGTGCTGAGAGACAAAAGAACTCTACAAGAAAGAGGAAGAAATGGCAGTTTCTACATAATCATCCTCATCTTCGGCCTCAAGAATGTGATTGCTAGGAACTGTGCAAGCCAAACCACAGAGCTACCAGGCAATTCATATTCCATTCAGACACTGATGGTAGGGCCCAGACCGAGGAACCATTAATAGCTGAAATGGACAGATCATCTTTCAGTTTTACACAGACGGATAGCTTGGGTCTGGCTTACTCATTGTGGTCTGTCTGGATCTGTTGGAAAATAAACAAACCCCTGCATGCTAGCGAATATTTTCAGAAGACATGAAGAGTCAATGCAGTATAGGAAAATTCCCCTTTTAACTTCCCTCCTCTAAGCCCCACAACCATTTATTCCTCTTTGCTCTCCCCTTACCTAGCGTTCTGTGCTCCAAATTCTTTTTCCTAACTAACCATCAGAGACAATCAAAATTAATTTAGAGAATTATTAAGCTCTTCCCCAAGAATTTTTTTAAAAGGCACACACCTTTAATCCTAACACTAACGAGGGCAGAAGTAGGTGGACATCTGAGTTCGAGGCCAGCCAGCCTCATCTACAGAGTGAGTTCCAGGACAGCCAGGGCCACACAGAGAAACCCTGTTTCCAGAAGAGAAAAGAACCCAAACAAACAAAAAATCTCCTTCATGCTCAAGAAATAACTTTTTAGTGACAGAAATCAGCTTAGATTAATATGACAGAAAGCGTATTGTTGAACTTTTTTTTCTTTTGAAACTACAGCATGAATCCCATCTTCAAATACTAGAATTTAACAGTTTCTTAAAACTTTATCCTTTAAAATGAATGGCTTGTTTCTTAATTGGTGGAAAATGGTTCTGATATTTCTTTCATCCTTTTTTCCACTTGATTTTTTTGACCGACCTTGTTTTGTTTTGTTTTACTGTGTCCCCATACATTTCCTTTTATTTGCTGTAATTTATAAAAGCAAATTGTAATAGATCTAAGGAGAGAGATCACTTGAGAAAAGCTTGCTCTGCGAACTGTAATTTCATAAAGGCAAACCTCTCCTATGTCTGCCTGCTATCAGTAGATGGCAGCACACACTCTTCTGGTGAAGGGCAGAGGCTATGAGGGTGCCATTTTAATTGAACAGCAGTTAAAATCTAAAGCACAGTCTCATCAAAATGATTGTCTCCTAGTAATCCTTATGAAAAGATTCATTTCAACACCACATACCATGGAAATAATGGTTGAATAATTTACTACCATAGAGCCTCATTATTAACTGGACCCTGTCAGTTGAAATTGGTTGCAATTCAGAAAGTGGTTTGAACTAAAGCTTATTTGCTTTTTGATCAGTCTATGGAAATGAATTTTCTCAGTAACCTTACAGCAAAACTTTCTTAGAAAAGTCTAAACCATTTAATAACACTCTGGTTTCAATGACTTTAAAATCATCATTTCATCAAAAGAAGGATCCAGGCACCCATTAATAACTGACTCAAAGAAAGATGGATTTATTGATGTGGAAATCCATTAGACAATTTGAAAAATAGAATAGCAACTTACATGTCACTAAATTGGTGGCATTCTAGAGATATAACTTGAATAAAATAAAATATATTCTTCAACTTTTCTTAAACCATGAATTTTTTCAAAGGAAATGCCTAATTTTACTTGTGTATAATTCCATAAGCATTTACTGAGTGTTTGATATATTTTATAACTTGTACTGTATAAGGACACAAAGGATATACAAGTGAACAAGACTGGGTTCCTGTAATTAAAACAGCCTAAAAGGTGATGCCAAAGTGAAAGGACAATGAAAGAGAGTTAGTGCTAGAGAGAGAAAATGTAAGTTATTAACTTTATTTAGGGGATCATGCAGGCCTCCTAGAAGAAATGACATCTAAGTAACCTTTAAAGCAGGGAACTAGCTATGGGGAAAACATGAGAAGTATGTTATGGGTAAAATATAGCATGCAAAGACTTCGTTTGATCTTAGCCAAAACACCAAGAAATAATATATGCAAAGATTTGAGGGTGCATATGTAAAACCTGTAAGTATTCTCTGTTACTTGCATAAAGCATCAGAGTTAGGAGAGATAGCTAATCAGTTAAAAAAATTGTGACTCTCCCAAAGGTCCAGAGTTTGATTCCCAGCACCATATTGTATTACTTATAATGCGTGAAACTCCAGCCCTGGAAGATCCAATTCCCTCTTCTGGCCTCCTTGGATACCCTCCATGCACATATGACATATTCTCTCTCTCTCTCTCTCTCTCTCTCTCTCTCTCTCTCTCTCTCTCTCTCTGTGTGTGTGTGTGTATGTGTGTGTGTCCCTACCTGCCCCCACCTCTCAGATGGGCATGTACATGTGCTCTCTCTCTCTCTCTCTCACGCACACACACACACACACACACACACACACACACACACACACACACACGAAATGAAAAAAAGAATACTTTTATAAGAATTACTCTGAGAAGTTTTTACTGGCTGTGTAGAAGAGGCAGCTTAACTATTACTGCTAAGCAGAGGCTGCTCAGGAATTACACTTTATGTTCTATGGTCAGAGCATAAGGCTGTAGTTGTTAAAGATGCAATGGACAGGTCACGGTGACACTTGCATTCTGTGCCAAGGACTTTGAGTATTAACTATTGGTGTCAGGTGTCTCTGATGTCATCTGACCAGGTCTGAGCTTAAAGCATCCTGAGAGGTGAAGAGCCTGGATGGACATGCTTGAGCCTGGCAAAAAGAGTTCCAGTTCGGAGAATGATGGAAGAAAAGATAAGGGGAGTCCAACAGAAGCAGTAGAATTAAGGAAGGAGTGAGTTGAAAAGGAGTCAAGGAAGAAAACAGATGCAAACTCAGCATGAAGTAAACACCATATGCAGGGAGTGAATGCAAGATATGACTCAAAGAGATGCTCAGCTGTCTCAGCAGACTACTTAGGGGATAGACTGGCAGCACCACTGCCTGAGACAATGGATCATAACCACTCTTCCAGTATCTGTCATACTAAACCCAGCTGAAACATGGACATCCACTCCCGAAGTAAAGTGAAAGAGAAAGGGGCAAAAGATACAACAAAACCAGTATGAAAGTGTCAGACCAAAAAGACAAAAATTAGAGGACAAATCCCAGCAGGTCAGGAGTATGACTCCATTGGGAGAGTGCTAACCTGGCATTCATGAAGCTGTGAGTTCTCTCCCCACTACCGGTCTAGTGGTGCACACTTGTTATCTCAGCATCCAGAAGACAGACATAAGAAGAGCAGACGTTCAAAGTTACCCTTGGTCAACCAACCCCCCCCCCAAACAAACCCAGCATTAATAAATCCCAAACCTGATACGTAATTCATAATTGAAACATTTAACTGATTATGTTTTTCCTGGATGGATACTGCCAATTATTAGGTTTTAATTAAGTTCTCCACTAGGCCAGGAAACACTCATCTAAATTAGTGTGAGGTATATTTGTAGTATATTGTACTCTATCTGAATGTATATTTTCTTGTTTTCATTAACTAACTTACTTGTTCAGTGGCAACCACTGCACTGGGCACCAAAATTAAAGGGATGAAGGCACAGATTTCCTAACTGAAATAACAAATAAATGTATGTTAGCTTTGTTAGAATGATCACAGAAGACTTCGAGTGGGCTGATTCTCTCAGGTTACATGTAGGTGGCAATTAGGAAGTCATGACTGAGATATGAAGGGGAATAGAAAAGCAAATGAGAAGACCTAGTCACTAGACAGTGAAAGTACTCCTAAGATCTGAAACAGTAGGGAAAGGGACAGCAGAAGAATAATTGTCACTTACCATGGTTAGGGAAAAACCAGATGGAGCTGGATGATGAATGGTCTTTTCTGTTCAACTATGGAATCTGGACTTGGTCCTATAGCAAGGAGGAACTTTTCAAGATAATTTAGAGATAGATAAGCGTGACTGGTAATACAAAGATCTCCTACATTCCTGCAGCCCTAACATCTTGAGTTTTGCCTTATCAAATGCAATCTTGGAAGATAATAGCTTCAAGACCCCACCCAAATCTTGCACAGGACTATCATGAAGACAATGAAATATGCCTCTCCCTTAGAGAAGCCCACAGTTGTTTCTAAGCACTGCTCTTCTCTTGCTATGAACCGTCATGCATTAGACTGTATTAAAATAGCCTCGTTATGCCCCAACTCTGCTTTCAAACGACAGAAAAAGTAACTGGTAATATGTATAATGTTTCTTTGTGGAATGTTTAATTGCTATTCTTTGCAAGTGCTGTGTCTGTATGTGTGTGTTCACACAAGTATGAATGCACATGTCTGTGCATGGGGCACATGCGCGCAGGTGCATGTGAAACCTCTAGGTTGACATGGGGGGGGTTTCCTTGGTCACTTTTCACCTTATTCATCAAGGCGTGATCTCTCACCCCAACCCAGAGCTCCTTGATACAGGCATTCTGGCTAGCCCCTTCCTTCAGGATCACATCTCTGACTTCTAAGCACTGGAATTATAGGTGGACCACAATGGCCAACTGACCTTTTATGTGTGTTCTTGGATATACGGTTCTGATCCTTATGTTTTCAATTGCCTAGAACTATTGAGTGATCTCTCTAGCTCCAAGAATGATTAGTTTAATTATGAATTTGTGTGTGTGTGTGTGTGTGTGTGTGTGTGTGTGTGTGTGCTGTTTCCACAAAGCTGAAATACGTTTTCTAAAAACATTGAGGGGAGAGAATAATGCATTCGCTGAAGTGTCTGCTGGACCTGAGTTCAGACCTCCAGCACACAACCTATAAAAGGCTGTGTTGGTGCATGCCTGTAACCCTAGTGCTAGGGAGGCAGAAATGGGAGGATCTATGTGACTTGCTGGCCTGCTAGTCTTGCCAAGTCAGTGTGCTCTTCGTTCAGTGAGGAACCATATGTCAGAAACTAAGGTGCAGGACCATAAATGGAGACACCTAATGTGAACCTGTGGCCTCCACACCTGCATACACATGTTCATGAACATACACAAAAGTACATGCATATGCATGAACTAGCATTGAACTATATGCTTTAAATGGGTGAATCGTATGTTTAAGTAACATGTCAGTAATACCAGTCAAATGCTTTGAGCACTATTAGAATCCTAAGTTAAGGTATGTATATTTTTGAAAAGTATGACTCATTACTTTATGATTAGACTTACTCATTAGACCTATTCCTATATGCCATCCCTTTCCATGGAATTAGTGAACAATACATATTCATCTTGCAGAATTGAATGTAGTGGAATTTTTGTCTTCATTGCAATAGAAAAATTATCTTATTATCATGGATACAATTTTTAGTTATTTTAATCTCCTAATCTATAATATTTATTTTATGAGAACTTTTTTTATAAATACTGGGTTGTGATCAGTCCATTCTTTTGTTTCCCAGATATTAGCAGTTTTTAACATAAGCAGTATAGATTATTATCACCACATTAATTAATATATTTCAGTGTATTTTTAAACAAGTTAAGTACATTTTTCATATAAGTTGTGAAAGTTATTGACTTTGATGTAATAATTTTGCTGTTAAAAGGAAATCAATTGGTTTCTATCTTTCTCT
>CAJQZJ010035412.1:363026-401007 GCA_907164525.1 Lophiomys imhausi | reverse complement strand
CCATATCAAGGACAGCCTACAGAAAAAGCATCCAGTGCAAAGCTGAGAGCCTTACATTACTGTTCACTACTCTGTAATTGATGAGGGCTGTGGTTGAGCACTCTGTTAGTTTAATATTGTTTATCCATGTTGGAAGTTTAAAAGATCTCTACTTCACAGTTAGGAGACCTCTGTTACTCATTTGTTTCATATTGGGCATATCCTTCCCACTTTTGGGTCTTCAGAGTACTCATCTATAATGAGGTGGTTAAACATGGATGATCTGGTTTTCCATTCAGTCCTAATGTATAATTTACTTGTATCATCTGAGGAACTGAGATTTGTAATAAATAAAATTCCTATAATAACTAAATATTCTCCTTATAGCATTATGTCTTCAGTAAAATGAGAATAGAGGGATAAAACAATCAATTAAATTAATTAAAGGGTTGTCAAAAAAACGGTAAAATTGACAAACCCAGTATGTCAGAAAATAAGGAGTTTTATTCCCCATCTTTATCCATTTGATTTGTCATCTTTATGTCCTAAAATGCCAATAGATGATACAGTTTTAAAATTAAAATGAAGTAAAATTTTATTGTGTGAGCATATGTATTAAGATATTTCAACATACTCCAGCCCAGTGCAAGACTCATCTTTTGAGAATCCATGTGCTGTGTGATTGGCATGGAGATTGTCTCCTTTATAACACCGTGCTTCAAATATTACAGAGAGGACTGTTAAACTTTACTACCTACAAACCACCCACAAATGACTTGTTACTTGTTTCTGTGAACTAAGCTATGTAATATTGACCAAGAACTGTGTTTATTAATAGTTGAGTTCTTATACTTTTTTAACCAAAAATAATTGTACATTACTAGTTTTTAGAGACTTTGATCAGTATGTGATATCCAACATTATGGATAAATCTGGCCAGGAAAAGAAATATATGTGGTATTTGAATTATCACTATTTTAGGTAAATATTGAATTTCCATTATTAATTTTGAAACATTAAATGTCTTGAGAAATCCAGATATGTGAAGAGCTTCCTAGTCATCTATAGACTACAATTGGGATGTTAGTTGCTATATTATTATAATTATGAATAGCTACTTGGCAATTATGTACCAGAGTTGTACACCTTTTAAGCCTAGCATACATTTAATCCACCTTCTAGAAAGTGGTAAGATTTGAACCAGGAGAGAAATGGATGAATAGGTATGAGGAATTCTATTGTCAGCCCAGTAGTGGGAAGTGAAAATAATTTAATGGATTAATCTTTAAGATATTGAGATCTCTTGAAGAAAAAAAAAAAACCTGCCATGTCACTGAGTCAGAAATCAACCTACAATTCTTTAGGTGTAAAATTAAAATGGACTTGGGGTTCAGTGAAGTGTTAGGCAGTTATCATGGAGTGGGCAATAATGTACTAAGTTTATCTGCACAATATTCTGATTTTGTGCATTTTTAGTTGAAGATTCCATAGAGAAGTGGGTCAAAACATTAACGTACTGATCCGTGCAATAATGTCCTCTACCCAATAACATGATTGGTTTGGTGGGGATGATGTGAACCTATTTTAAGGTAGAATGAAGGTGAGATGGAAAGAAATAAAATGCCTCTCACTAAACAATTGCATATATCCAGTAAAGTGAGGAATGAGCAAATGAATGTGAAACATTCACTTTTAGTTAATATCCCATGCTCTAGAATTTCAGAGCCTTTAAATCTGTGTGTTTATAGAAAGTCTATGCCATTGGATGTTGTAAATCCTGGGTTGTTGGGGGTTCAGGATTAGGGCTTTAGCAATTTCAATAAAATGCTAAAGGGAATGGAGGGACAAAACAGAAAAGAACAGAAAGAAAACAAAAGATTTAAAGGTAAATCTCCAAAGACGGTAAACACTAACTTGTCTTTGGCTTCCACACAATCATAGTTTTATTACCTAGGCCAGTGGAAATGCTCCAAGGGTTGGAGTGACACCCATGGAGAATAAGGGGAAAGTCAGCATGTGGGTTAGCCTTTTGTCATCCTAGCTTAAAGTTTACCTTATTTAAAGCTTTTACATATTGAAAGTTCTTCTATAGGATTTTTCTTTAATGTGTTCTAAGTTTAAAGAGAGAGAAAAACGAAAAAATGCAAAACTATTTCTCGAGGGAGAGAGAGAAGCTAAAACAGATAACTCTTAAAATCCTGCTTTTGAAAAGTAACGATATACTAGCAAGAGTGTTAAGGTTGGGACATTGGGAGGGGCCAAGCGACAGTCAGCGAATCAGTTCTCTGCTGTGAAGTGAATACCCACAGCAGCAATAAGGAATAATAACGTCAATGACCATATGAAACTTAAGCGCTGATATGGCTCGGGGCCAAATGCTTCCCTAGTTTGTGTCATTTGATACTCTGAAGTCCTAAAAGAGAGGTTTTGCTGGCATCTCATTTTACAGATACTGTGGTTCTTCTGCATCTGAAGGTATGTAAGTGTTTTAAATATCTGGAAATAAACCAAATAAAAATTTTAAAAACATAGTTTGCAATTAGGTTTGAAGAGCTCCTTGGGGCTTATTGCTGCTGAAATATGCATTCGTTTGATTGAAATAACCTATTTCTCTGAATTCAACCTAATTCTGAGTTGGAAAGGACAGATCACACACTGGCTCCCAACGTGGGAATGTCTGATCATTTATTCCAAGAAGGCAGTGTCTCATGAAGATTCAGTTGGATGAAATGCTTTCTTTATTGAAAGGAAAAGTCTTGTTGCAATTGAGTATTTGCTTAAAAATATTTTTATTAATGTGTTCATTCAACAAATATTTATTGGGCATTAACTATAAGTTCTGAATGCAGAATCTGCAATATGCAATAATGAAGACAGATTTGCTTGATATGAGCATAAATCATATTGCAAATTACCAAGTGTTCATTCAGGTACCACCTAGAGATTAAGTTAAATATTTAGACTAGTTTCAAAAACTAATTTTAAAGCTAAGCAGAATATGGCTTGTACATTGTATAACCTGAAAGTTACTCAACCTTTGTGACTTTCAGGTTCTTGATTTATGGCATGAGAATAATAGAACTACCTAATATATAAATAAAACTGCCTTATATATAAATATAGGGAAGGAGCACATAAAGCCAACTATAGAAACTTCTCAGCACTATGTCTGACACATGGGACACATTCAATACACACTTTCCGCTACTGTGGTCACTATTTTCCTTCTGAGGGGACTGAAATTTGGTGAAGGGAAATTACTAGCCCAGTGTTGCACACCTTGTGATGGTGAAGGAGTCCCAAGTCTCTGCTATTAGTGAAATAAGAACTTCTTATACTGCACTATCCACATGCTTTTGTAAATAGTGTGGCACATCCAGGCAGAAGAGTCATAAGGGACATCAGAAAATAATTCCTGAGCCTGGAGTTATGGCTCTTGACAGCAATCCCAATATTTGAGATGCTGAAGTAAAAAGATCACACCAAGGCCATCTTGCATTACATAGGGGCAAGAGAGATACAGAGATCATGGTGGACAGGCTGACAGATGCACATGCACATGGAGAGAGAGAGAGAGAGAGAGAGAGAGAGAGAGAGAGAGAGAGAGAGAATATTCCCTAAACTCAACCTCAATCTTGGAGCACTGTAATACCTAATAAATGAATCATTGGAAAGATTTCTATCCTAGCTGTTTTGCTTGCCACCATGAAACGATACCTCCTCTGCCTCTGTCTGGAGAAAAGGATAGGAAAACCTTCAGAAAACAGGTATGATTCACAGAATGATACTGGAAATTTAGTTGGATAATATATTTTCTCTTTGAAAAGCAAGGTTAAAATAGAAGCATAAATACTACAAAGGCTTAAAGAATGAAAAGTTTAAAAATATGGGTATTTCAAAGGAGTGAAAACTCATAGAAATTGTTGAAAATTTTAGCGAATAGAAATATAACAACTGAAGCTCTATAACACAGCCATGTTACAACACTTACATAACACCAAAACTAACTGATTCACTAAATGAAGAGTTGGAAATACATGAAATAGCTACTCTGTCCATATGCCAAAAATAATGGTTGAGTTACAGTTGCCTAAGCGAAAGATGGTTTATTCTTTTCTGAAATTGACCTCAGTTTAATCAACGACCTGCTATGTTGGTTGTTTGAATATATAAAGAATGTTAAGAATATTACAAGGCTTCCCTAAGAAGAACAAGACCAGTATGCTAAATTCACAAATAAATAGCGCAGGGCCCAGGAACTGGTGCCAGAAAGTCTAATGATAGGTCCTAGTCCACCATAAAAGATTCATTGTGATTGTTCCTGATGTAATTACTATGAAAGGCAGTTGTTTCGGTACTGTGCACTTACAACTTTGCTAAGAGAGTCAGGCTAGTGTTGTGTTCTTACCACAATGATTGTTAAGAAAGTGCTCCTGTGTTGACTCATCACTGAATCTTGATCTTGCTCACTTAACTCACCTGACAATGAATCACATTTTCATACATGGATTGTTTATTCATTAGGTAATTTTTACTTTTTTCAGGGCATCAGGCACTGTTTACACAGCACTAGACATTGCAACTGGACAAGAGGTAGGTGCAACTCTTTATTACTTATCTACAAATAAGTAGGTCTTTATTCGTTTCCTTTGTGTTTATCAAGTTTTCTTGTTGACGACATGTGTCCAGGGGGTAGGACTAGCTTACGATGGGAGATTAATTTGTTTGTGTGCAGAACATCTAAAATAGTTAATGATTGACCAAAGAAAAGGAGCAGGTTTGCAGAACAGAAAAAAAAAGTAGATAAAGAAATTGTACACTTATACTCATGCATATATTAATAACCACAATTTGTTCATGTATTTTATTCATAATTTAGGTGGCTATAAAGCAAATGAACCTTCAACAGCAACCCAAAAAGGAATTAATTATTAATGAAATTCTTGTCATGAGGGAAAATAAGAACCCCAATATTGTTAATTATTTAGATAGGTGAGTGTTTTTTCTCTTATTATTTACATATTTTCTTCCTAAGATGTTATTTCATTGTCAAATTATTTATTGGGAATTTATTCTTTTAATAACCACTTACAAATATTTCTGAAATGTTACAAAGTAAATCTTTGTCTATCCATCAAATACTTGAAAATATGTTTTACGGACTTGGTTCTAAACATAAGTAGTTTTTTGAGGATGATGGCTCCATTTATGTTGGCAGAGAGTAGTCTACAATATATAGGAGAACGCAGTGGTGTTTTAAACATCTCCTCGAGTGTCTATTTGGAGCCATATACTCCCTGGAAGGCTGAGTCATTGGATGATTAGAACAGCTCTGCTGAGTTCTCTGATGGGATGCAAAGGAAATGAGGCTAGGTCTCAACGTCCATGAGTTTAAGGGCTTGTTGTCTATGTTAACATTGATATTGTAGGAAAATGAAAAATAAAAGGCAGCTGAATTTTAAAGTATCCATCAGTGTTTCTTGCAGCATCCTTTATGGCCCATCTACAACAGCATGACATGAATTCAATTTCTTCATGTATAGTTTTGTAAAACTTGCATTAGTACTTTTAAAAAAGGGTTAATTTCTAGGCTTTCGTTCACAATTAATGAAAATGGAATCTGTGAATTTTGAACTTTAAGAGACTTGTCTAGTGGAACCTAAAATTATTATAGTTTGAGCAGCACAAAATAGAAAGTCTTACTTCATAGTGAGGTAGGTTTTTATTTTGTTTTCTTCTTTAAATATCCCTGTAGATCAGGCTGGCCTGGAACTTATCACATACCCAAATGTTAGCCTTAAACTCAGAGTTGTCATGCTTTATCCTTCCAAGTAAGATGGAACTACAGGTGTGCCACAGTACCAAAGGCTTAGTGACATGGGCATTAAGGCAGTGGAGTCACTGGGGTCAACCTTCTCTATAATTTGAATAATCTCCCACTCTTTTCCTGAATGGTGAGGCTATCTAGTGGCTTTATTTTCTATACTTGAGCACTGGAGTTTGTTCCTCCATAATCACTTAAAGAAAATGAGCATGACCTTCTTCATTACAAATAAGTCCTGAGAATATTAGAGTCTCTACTTCCTTAGTCCAAAGGCAAAGCATTTTTCTTTCCTTGCAGCTACTTAGTGGGTGATGAACTGTGGGTAGTCATGGAATACTTGGCTGGTGGCTCTTTGACTGATGTGGTCACAGAAACCTGTATGGATGAAGGACAGATAGCAGCTGTCTGTAGAGAGGTAAGAAAAGAGAATGTTTCTTGCTGATGAGAAACGTAACATTTGTCAATGCTCTCTTACTGGTTATTCAGAATATTTCTAGCATGAAAATAACAATAGCATATTTTTTCTACTTAAAAAATGGAAACTGTATTTAAACTATAACTTAATGTCATGTCCTTGTTTTACCTTTGCCAGACCTTATTTAGTTGCCTTTCTATGACTCCTTTAAACTCCAATATGCCATTCAGGAGGCACTGTATCTAAGTTCATACATAGTAGTGTCAATGAACCTGGCCAATTATTATGTTCACTTGGAGTATGTTTCTGATCTGCAGGAATTTTTACATGATAATTGTGTTCTGCATGTTCAATATGAGTCCCACAAAATACAAACTATATTCACATTATTTTCTGGAAGGCTATTTTTTGAATTTATAATGCATTTATTGTGCATAGATGTGTGTGTGTGTGTGTGTGTGTGTGTGTGTGTGTCTGTACTGTGGGTACATGTGGATAGCAGAGAACAACCTTTGGGACTCAGTTCTCTACTTCCATCCTCCATCCTATGGGTCCTCAAAATTGAGCTCAAGTTGTAAAGCATGACAGCAAGTGATGTGACTGGCTGAGCCATCTCACGGGCCCTTGAAAGCAATTTAAACACAGTTTTCCCTAAACACACAAAGTAATTTCTTTCACAATATTCCACAAGTATTCCCTAGAGCCCTCCAGTGGGCCTGAAGATCTGTCATTTATAAATAGAGATAAGAGTTGGTGCATTTAGTTTCTAAACAGTTCAGTGACATTTTATTCTATTATTTTGATCAATATTGTTTTCACAACATACACTTTTCAGTGGAGTCTCATTGTGAAATTTTCTACAAAGTGAAATGGAAACTTGAAAACCAATACTAGTGCAGTGCAGCCTAATAATCTTAGCTAATCTTTCTGTTTACATGGTTCTCTTTAATTTCCTCATTCTTTGCACCCCTCTCTCATTGTCATTTCTGAACATACTCACATAGCAACAAACCATGTTTCCTTCTATGCCATAAATCAAGTTGATATTCACTTAGCAGGATATTCTACCTGAGCCTGTGCTTTGAATCTTTTAGTATTGCAAGACAAAGACATTTTGAACAAGTTCCTTTAGTTACTTTGGAACTGGAAGCCATTCTGAAACCTATCAGAAATAACCCAAGGAAATGATTTCAATTACCCATTCTGGTTTCCCACACTAGATCTGCTGAATCAAACCTCAGCATGTACACTGAGGCTTATACCATCTTTGTAAGACCAAGCTGAATCCGTATCACCTAGGAAACTAGACCAAAGCATGGTTATGTTAACTGGTCAATTGGACTGTAGTAATAACTAGTACTGTTCATTGCATCATCCTCTTCATGGTTTACTCTATAGTTTGGCATGGGAGCCCTCAAATACATAAGATTAAATATCAGCACTGTTGTAAATGGTAATGTGGTTTGAAAATGATGTCAATGCATTCAGTACTCCACTTCACTTAACAACATAAAATCACAACTTTCTCAAAATTTGCCTGGAAATGAGATATAGAACTAAAAAAAAATTCTTTGTGTCATAATTAGAACTCTTTTTCTGATCCAATAGTGCCTCCAAGCTTTGGATTTCTTGCACTCAAACCAGGTGATCCACAGAGACATAAAGAGTGACAATATTCTCCTCGGGATGGATGGTTCTGTTAAACTGAGTAGGTATTTTGATTCACATATTTAAGAAAATATTAGGGAATTTCTGATGTTCTACTATCTTGAGAAGACAATGGCTACTGAACGAGATTTATCTGAAAACAGTTAGAGCTTAATTTGAATTAATGAACCTGTCTGGTAGTCTCTCCCTACAGATTGTGACCACATAGCTTTTTGGAATTGATAATTTAGAATTTCTAGTGGCATCCAGAATGGATAGATAGCAAAGAACTCACTGAAAATGGAAAAGTTCTGTAAATTTATGAGAAAGTATTGAGAGGAACTAAATGGAAATTTATTAAAAATGGCACCACTAGTGTCAATTGCCTCAAACCCCTTTAAAATCAGGACCAGCTGAGTGATCAAGAAATGATCAGGATATGAGCTAGGCAATTGTGAGAGCTCATGTTAACATTAAAGGAAGGCTCAGCAACATGAGAAAGTAAACTATTGCCAAAAAAATTATTTGGGTTCATTATAATAGATTTTTCTTCTCTACAGCTGATTTTGGGTTCTGTGCCCAAATTACCCCCGAGCAGAGCAAACGAAGCACTATGGTGGGAACCCCCTATTGGATGGCACCTGAGGTGGTAACTCGAAAAGCTTATGGTCCAAAGGTTGATATCTGGTCTCTGGGAATCATGGCCATTGAAATGGTGGAAGGTGAACCCCCTTACCTTAATGAAAATCCACTCAGGGTAAGTCAGGGGAATTCAGGTACTTCCTAATGGCCCCCAGTAATGGGGGGAAAGACAAAATACCATCTTATGATTTCCCCAAACTGCTCAGAACTGGCACTTTTGTGGAACAAGTACACAGAGACAGTGAGCTCTGATGTATAAATTGCTATGGGCTGGAATTGCCTTGTTCTCAGTCTCTCTAACAGCAGCAGCCTTTAATATTCTTTAGTATACAGCTTTCTACTATAAAACTGTAGAAATGGATGAAAGAAAAGATGTGAGAAGAAAAGACATTTTTATCATGTGTTAAATTATCTACCTAGGAAACCCTTGTTTTATAATTACTTTAACAAAGTATAACAATACATTTCCATAAAAGTTGTCATTTTTAAGTTGGATTTTGCTTTATCAACAACAATTCATTGAGCAAAAACAGCTTGATTGACATCGAATGGATCAGACATATACATAGCACCTGCCTGGTGAAATCACAAACTTAATTAGAAGACAGTCTAATAGAAGATGAGTGGAAATTATTTGGTTTAGAGCACTCAGTTTTCTACTACATAATTGGAGGTTTGATCCTCAAGTAGTTCAGTTGCTTCTGCAAATAAAAAGAAAAAGATAAAATAAAAACCTCCACCTTGTAGTTGCTTAACTCCGTTGGCTTTAATTCAGAGATGTGCAGTTGATCATGAGGGTAAAAGTCAAAAAATACTAAAGAAGCACTTGTTTCATGTAGAAGTGAGTCAAAATTATTGGGTTGTCTATAGCTTCACAGTAAACCAAAAGTTGGATTTGGTATACATAAAGGAGATGAGATAATTGTTAAACGGAAATAGGTACAGACTCAAATCTACTCTTAAAACTCATACACAACATCCTTTCCAAAGACATCTGTACCACTATCATGAAGAATCTAATACTGTGTTTTACCTTGTCATACAAAACTCATTGCCCTTTGTAATCAGTTAAGATGAACAAAACGTCTAGTTGTTCTTGCGTTTGAAGATTTTGTAATTGAGAGCCATGCTTCCAATATAGAGGGAGAAGCCTCCTCTAACTCTTCCACCTTTTGACTCAACTCTGGTACTTGACCACTGGTCCTACTCTCTACCCTGATTAGAAAAGAACAGATATGAGTGAATGACCTAAGGAATGCTATGAACTGTTATGCTTGTCTCAAAAAAAAAAAAAAACAATGTGGAAGTGTGATGTGTGCATTGATTAGCAGCTGCCATCGGGGGTGAGTAGAAACGAAAGGGCATTTTCCACCATTTGTGGGTCAGCCCTCCATGCATTAGATCAAGTCCACCCCTGACCCGTGGAACAGCACATCAGGATCACTGCGAGGGCTTTTCCTTATTGTTTAACTACCTCTGGCCATTAAGAAACAGCAGTGAAAGAACACATAGGTCTGTTGTTTCTATGGATTTCCTCCTAAGTCTTCAAAGTTTAGTGCTACTAAATAGATTACAGCTATTTTGCTTCCTGCCTTCAGCTGAGTAATTTACAACCTGGAGAATTTAAGGATTAAATAAATGTCTCTATATGGCAACTGGTCTCAATAATGCATTTATTGCTCTCTTCTGTTCCCCAATCATAATCTATCTGTCTTTAGCGAGACTACTAGTTACTAGAAAAAAGAAAAAAAGAAAGCAAGTTGTAATCTCTATAGGCATCTTCTAGCCTGAGGTCAGAAACCATAATTAATAGCTTGTCTCTTAGAATCCACAGTCTTCTATAAAAACCAGTACTTGCAGATTAATAGACCACAAGGTTCAGGAAGCCTGCATTAAGACTATGACAAAAAGAGCTGTCAGAAAGATCACTTTGTCGAATTCCACTGATAAGGATTGACTAACTTTGTGCCATACTCTCTTTATATGATCAGCCTCTGGGCAATTAATCAACAAGTCTATGTTCAGCTAGCTTGATTCTGAAGCTCTTTTCTTCTAGACACTACAAATACTGTTAAATCTTGTTTGTAAATGTGCTGTACTCGTGATTTCTTAGAGAAAAAAAAAAAAACAATGTCTTGGCCTAGATGCCCTTAGGGACTTGGAAAATGTATTCACTGAACCCATGGGAAGATTGGAGACAGAAATATACAGGGTGACACTTTAGGGACCCTACTTTTTCTTGGATTCTGGTGAGCAGACACAGTGTTGGGAGCGAGAAAATCACACAACTTTAGGAGAGGTATGAAAGAGCACTCAGTTCTTTCTTTAAAATTATCCCACTATACCACCAGCTCACCATTTGTAGGCTTTGAAACAGATGGAAGTAGAAAGGAGTCATAAGGAGATAAAATGGTACTATGAAGAGTGGCAGGCAATCGTGGGGGTGGGGGAGAAACACAGTTGAGTTGTCAATAAGACCAAAGTATATCCTGACTACTCAACCTAAAAGCTTGGGGACATTTTACAAGTCACTTAAAACCTTTCTAAACCTGTTTCCTTTCAGTTAATAAGGATAATATCCATTTTGCTGAATCCACATGAAAATCATGAGTAATGTATGTAAATCACATAATCCCATGTTTAGCTCATTGTAAAAAATATCTATAGAAATTCATGCATGTGAGGAGAAGAGATGGTTAGAATTGTTTTTACTCACTCATTTAATGGATTCAGCATTCCCCAAAAGAACTTTTATCCCATTGCCTGACTCTCATGGAGTGGAGAATTCTATACAGTTCAATATAATTACCATAAATAGGTAGCATTAAACAGAACAGATTCAAGGTGAAGTCTCAGGCTGTGCATTACAAAGTTGCTTGCATTTCTCTGTGACTTGTGTTCTTGTTGTGCTGGATTAAATTTAGCAAATTGTCAATATTGATTGCTGATGTACATGTGATACATAAAATTGACTATTAATACAAAAAATTGACTTCTTCTTTTGCCTAGTAAAAGCAAAAAATGATTGAGATTTTTAAAATGTAAAACAATTGACCTAATTTTATCATAAAATGCTTTTTAAAACTCAGAGGGTTATTAACTGTACTGATGTTATGATGTTGGTAACCTTTCCAGAGACAGAGAGGAGACAGCCTTCTCATTGTGTTGTGTCATCTCCTCGCCAAGTGCCTGAAGTCTTTATACTCAATGTAATTGGCCTTGGCCATGTTGTTCTGTGAGCCACAGGCATTTTTATAAAACCACCAATAATTAAGTGCATCATTTCTTCTGTTTGCCAAAGTAACTGGGATTTTTAAAAATCCAACTTTCTCTATGAATCAGAGATTTCTATGCAAACCTAAGATTGATCTTTTGTTGATATCACCTTTTCTGATACTGTTAGTAAAAAATCGTTATCATAAAGAGCTGATTCTAAATAAGGAGATAGTTACTTCTACCAAACTAAACTGATTAGTTTTGCTTGCCAGCACAAAGAAATGACCTTTTATTTAAAAGTTAAGTTTGCAATCACAGACAGGTAATAAGAACAGGTTTGTTCTTATCAAGCTGTAATGGCTTTTGGTATTTGTGAAATGTCTCAGTGATGTCCACCTGAAGGCCATATAGAACCTTTTATAATCCTGTTTTATGTGTAATTTTCTAGCTCCTGTCAAGTGTTTGTTTTATGCCTTTGTTTTAAGTTTTCACAAGAGTATATCAGACAACGAACTACTAGAAGACACTTATTGGTACCAGTGCTAAAAGCAGCCTGTGGTATGGTATGTGAGCTACACATCCTACTTGTTTTTATCCTTGCTTTTACACTGGAGTCCTCTGTGTAGTTTAAGAACCAATGACACTGGGTTTGATTCCCTAGGAAAAGGTCGAAACTAGTACTAGGCTGAAAGCAAAACTATATGGCAAGATCGTAATGGAGCACATCCACCATGATAAGTAGTTCTTCGTGCCTCATTGAGCACAGTTGTTTCGCCAGGAACATGCATACTTATTCTGCTCATACTTGTCCATTTCTTGCAAGAAATCATGACAAAGCCTAGTTGAAATCTGGTTCATTGTCAAACTTAGCAATCCAGAAACACTATATGTCTTAGTTTCTTTTCTGTTGCTATGATAAAAATATCCTGACGAAAGCAACGTAAAGGAGAAAATGTTTAAGATCATCATTTCAGGATACAGTCTATCATTTTGGGGATATCAAGGCAGTAGGAACTTGAAGAATTCAGCCATGATATATCCACAGCCAAGAAGAGAGAGCAGCAGATTTGAAATTGCATGCTAGTGCTCAGTTGGCTCTCTTCATTCTTCTACAATACAGTGGGGAGGTCTTTCCATGTCAACCAATGAAATAAAGGAAATCCCCACAGTCATACTCATAGGCCAACCACATCTAGACAGTCTCATTGAGACTCTCTTCTCAGATGATTTTAGCTTATACCAAATTAACAATTAAAACTATCAAATTATCAAAAAAATGAACAATATTAAGTAAGTATATATCTTCATGATATGGTATTTTTTTCAATTTTATCTCTTTTGGAAAGGGGTATTCATCTTTTTAAAAAGCTAGCAGCTGAGTGCCTGGCATATACTGGAGCACAACATAGCCATGGGTGTGACTATATGTGACTGAGTGCGCCACTTCTATGACTATGGATAAAGAAGGGTAACAATCCAAGTAAAGGCCTGTTGTCAAACTTAGAGATATCCTACCTCTTTGCTGACACTTAAAGTACTATACAAATGTCAGTTTTCTTGTTTTTATCTCATATGGCCAGGGAAATTCTAGAGCACTTGTATGTCTTAAGACCATCATTATGCACAGTGGATAAAGCCCTAGCTACTGAACAACAGCAACTAACGGCCAAAGTCTGTCTTGTTCCTTCCAACCACTGGAACCTGTGCTGTGGATTGGAATGTCTGGGTTTGATGGCATGTGCTCATTTGGAATTAAAGTCAGACATAAACCTCCTGAACATCAGAGAAGCAAGCATACTTTGCTAGCACTCAGTCAATATTGCTTTGAATGTATTTCAGGGAGAGCATTCCCTTCTGTTTCCATAAGCCACTGTGGAACAGCAAGCTCTATTGATGGGTTGTTGACACTTATCTTCCTTTGAAGGCTTAACCTATGCCTAAAAGGAGGGTAGAGTTGGGATAACTACAGGTAAAATAATTATAGAATAGTAACAGTGTTTCTTTTTAATAAGAAAAAAATATTGCCTGTCAAAAGATAGGAAGCCCTTAAGAATCATTGGTTGTTAAGAATTCGGCATAGGAAAATGGGACTTGGCCATAGGAAAGCTGCAAGTTTCATTTAGATTATACA
The DNA here is from genome assembly GCA_907164525.1 of Lophiomys imhausi. NCBI lineage: Eukaryota > Metazoa > Chordata > Mammalia > Rodentia > Muridae > Lophiomys > Lophiomys imhausi. The sequence continues at coordinate 387,153 of CAJQZJ010035412.1, read as the reverse complement.
GAGCAGACGGTTCAAATTGGTGAGTTATGACCCAGAGGAAAGCCAAGGGAGAAATTGATTCCATAACAAGCTAAAATCCAAGAAATTAACCAGGCAAAGAAAGAGGAAAGTTTTAAATTGTAGCAATCAGAGAACCATTGTTGGCCCAGAGAGATTCCTGTATCCTGTGATTTTTCTTATTATTCCTCAGAGAACTTACAGGCTCAGATGGTTTGGGTGTAACCCAGGGGTGCATAAGCCTAGTCCACTAATAAGCACCATACCGCTGGCTAAGGAATTAAGTCTCTCAGAATCAAAGATCTTTGCAAAGAAACAAATCTTGGATTGTGGTTGCACATTTCCTCACTGAAATGTCTACCCGAATGTGTAATCTTATGGCTTTTGAAATGCGAATTCACCAAGAAAATCAGAGTTTTCTTGGAATTGAAGAATCCTTCTGACTTTTGTTTTTTTGTTTGTTTGTTTGTTTATTTTATGTCCTTTCTAACTTAGTCACAATATCAGTTTAGAAAACTGCACATTTGTAGTCTGATAAAAAGACACACAGAGGGTTCTTAGCTGAGCCTCTCAGCACATCAAGAATGTCTATACCAGGGAAAAGCCAGAGTTTAGAGCAGCGGTTCTCAACCTTCCTAATGCTGTTACCCTTTAATACAGTTCCTCATGTTGTACTGATCACAAACCATAACATTATTTTCATTGCTACTTTATAGCTGTATCTTTGCTGCTGTTATGAATCGTAATGGAAACATCTAATATGCAATATATCTGATATGTAATCCCAAAGGGGTCATGACCAACAGGTTGAGAACCACTGGCTTAAACCTTATTCCAAGAACTAAGCTAACTTTTTTTTATGCCTTTTATATTTGCTTCCCTTTCTTGTCCTTTTCTTTGCTTCTGGTGAGGAAAAGATGCAATTCTCTCATTCTCACATGGCAAACTTAACGAACACACCTCATCTTGGACATGTTGATGCATGGGGAAGAGTAGAAGCAGAGCTTTCTGGCATCTCTACCAACTTGATTGTTGCTGTGAGTCAAGGAGTGAAATCTGTTCCAAGGTGTCTCAGTCAGGAACCCATCACCTTGCGTAGCTTACTTCTTGCTGTGGTTCTTTTTCCTTGTTGCTTTAGATGATTAAAATTTGATGAAACTGTTGCCTTCCCAGTATGCAGCACAGCAGCCTAGAGTCCATGGAGTCCTTTGGGCTACTGAAGAGAACAAGAGGGAGGTACTTCTCAGGGCTCTTGGTTCACTGGAATATTTCCTCTTTAATTCCTTGTTTTCTGCATTGTGCTATCAAATGAGATTTATTTCAACAAGGACGTGAGTTTATGGATCTGGTTTTTGATTCTGTGTGCTTTGGTTTTAGGTAGCTAAAGCCTTCCCTGGCCTTGTCAGGAAGACTGTAGTGTTGTCTTTAAATGTGCTTTCAGTGAAGAGATCTTCACGAAGCATCCCAGATATTTGTGTCTCATCAGCTCCAGACCAAATCTGCCCTCTAGAATGTAAAGAGTACTGCACCTTCCACCTTACCACGCAAAAAGTTTGACTATGGTATGAAACACGATGAATGTGGGACTTGGTAACCTCATACTGATATTAATCATAAAAAAGCACCACAGTGCTACAACTCTTACAGGTATGACATGATATGCAAATAAATGTATAATATTGAAATATACCTTGAGTCAGAAACTGGGCGTGAGCTAATGAAATGAACAGTGTAAGAGCTGATTATTAAATACAGTCACTTTTCCAGTGACAGTTATTTCTCATTTTAATTTCATTTTCACTTTTAAACTCCTTGGTTAGAAACAATAATTATACATATTATTGGAGTAGAATGGGGGGTTATTTCAATGCACTGATCAAATCAGGATAATCGGCATTTTTATCTCCTTATCACCTCAGGACCAGAGAAATGGAAGAATAACAGAATAACGTCTAGGATACAGGTCTCTTTAACGTCACCTATTTTCTGACCTTTATCTTTATTTCTCTCTCTTTATTCTGTCAACTACCTTCCCTCCAGTTGTCACTTTGCTCTTGCCCTTGCTTTTATTTCTTCTGTTTCCTCTCATTCTCACAGCTTCTCACCATTCCTTGACTTCCTGGACCTTCCTCTTTTCTTGCTTTTTAGAAATCTACATGGTTATCCTAACTCCCACTTTCAAATACACCATAGTTCCAAACCTTGAGTACTACTAAGGTCATGCAGGGTCACATCATGAATGCAAGTTGCCTGGTACACATTTCTTAACAAGAGATTAGAATGAATGGGCACATGGGTTGTCAGACTCATCTGGTATTTATTTTATGGCATTGGCCAAAGCTTCCTGCTTGGCACCTAATCAGTCAGTACTACCTAATTACCTTTTATTATCAACCTATAAGGAGATGGATCCGTAGGTTCATTTTAAATGGGTCTTTAAGGATTAAGCAGCAAAACAACAGCTCCTCATAATTTGGTGACAGATGAGAGTATGTGTGTAAGAAAATATAGAGGCAAATTAGACTAAAGTGTTATATCACACTGTAGTGTGAGTTTGAAACAAAGTATGGCACCTCATAGTGTGTATATATAGTGGTTTCTTTTTGCAGACTGGATTCTATTAACCCTCCTAGGAAAACAAGAAATGTCAGAGTCTTTCATGAAATCCATAAACACACCAGAAGTAGCAATACACTCTGGCATTTAACCTCTTAACCCCTAGGTCATGAGTAAACTAAATCATAAGGTGTCAACTTGCCCATTGCCAAATCTTGCTCATAAAGAACTGAGTAAAAAAATCTAAAATGAGAAAGGAATTAGGACAGTGGGAGGTTGCAGGAACAGGCCTGAATAAAGCCCAGAATACAGAATACAGGAATTCAATTATTCCTTCAATTAGATACACTGATTTTCTCTTAGTATTTGGGAAAATTCAGTTGTATATAAATACTAGCAATATAAATCCTCAGTATGTCCCCACACAGATACACACACACACACACACACACACACACACACACACACATTTCCCCCTTCCAGCTATGTACATGACTTTGTTCTCCATTTTCAAATGAGTAGAGAATGATCGACCACAGAAAGTCCCATTTCCTCTGTACAGGGAAAAACAGAATCAAGTATGCCAGGTGTTCATGGATAATTTGCCTCATTTCTTGACTTCTCTTGTCTGCCTCTGCCTAGAGACTTTGAAAAATGAGAGAGGGTATCATGCAACAGTTAAGAGCACAGAGTCTGAACTTGTACTCCCTGAATACAAATATTGATTTCTATTTTGTTAAAAAGATGACATTGGGCAAGTTATTATTCTTAACCCCACAGGACAGTTTCTTTACCTGTCAGTTAAAAATCATAATAGCCTACCTCAGGAAATAGATTTTCTGTGTGGATTATATGAGCTAACAATAATCATGAAATCAATTATATATATTTATATAATATATAATAAAATTATTTATTTTATAACATGATGTATTATATAATGAAATATATAAATAGAGTATATATTTATACTAACTATGACCATATGTATACTGATGTTGACATGTAGATAAGTAAACCTTCTTAATCCTGTTGTTCAATTATATTGTACATTCAGTAAATTTTGTGTGACTAGGATGGGAACCCACTCACCATCTATAAAATAATTTTGATGGCAAAATGGACTTTGAGCACGAAATACTCCGTTTACAAAAAGATTTCTCAACCAAATGCTATCCTCTTTGTAAAGTGTTTCATTGTATTGGTGCTGAGGCTTCTTATACTTGGAAGCATAGTTCCATGAAATGCTCCTGATTTGTTTTCCAGTGACTTAACATAAACTTTATAAACTGCTATAATGAACTCAAAGTCACAAACTAAAGCTTTTTAATTAAATAGTCCTATTGCACACTGCCTTAATGGAAATTTATGGGTTACATATGGGTTGTCTTGAGATTTCTTTGGACAAATGTGGTAACTTCCACTGTGAGGGCTTTGATCCTTTTTCAACTGAAAAAGTTGCCAATAAAGAGAATTCAATTATTTCTCCAATTAGATACACTGGTTTTCTGTTAGTGTTTGGCTAAATTCAATTGCACATTAGGGTTAATGAAAAGTTTAATCGTTGTATGTTATTATCAAGATATTTTTAGTTATCATGGGGATGTCTGCAATACTGGAATATTTTAGATAATATTTATACTGTGAAAACAAACAACTACTGTCTTATTTTTACCAATCATAGTTCTACTATAAATACAGTCTACGAGTCATGGCCCTATATTGTCTAACCTTAGGAAAAACATAGCCTACTTAATGTTTTAATACGTTCTATCATAAGAACATTCCCTGTTCAGTATCAGCTAAATTTTTGAAACTACAAAGTTTCTTGGCACACTTTTTCTTTTTTTCACGTTCCTGGGAGCACTTTTATTTTCCTTTTATTTCTGAGTTTGTCTGAATCAAACACATGTGCTTAGCTTGATCCTGAGGCCCCTCCCAGTGACAGTATGGCCTTATATACACTAGTCATAGAACATTCTTATTTCTCCCATAGTGAGTAGTGGTAGTTAATATGATCACACGCCAGGCTTTCTCAACTCAAAAAATTGTGTTTTGTGCTTTGCTTATCTTCTTATAATTTAACAGGGTACTTTATTTTCTAAATTTTAACTTTAATATTTCATGTATCAATTTGTTATATTCTCAGAGCAACTAAATTTGTAAACCTTTGCTTTTATTATACATTAATACATCCTTCAAAATATCTATTTTCACAAAATGACTGCAAACTTGAGAGATGATCATGGTATAATTTTTCCTTTCCTTGGGCTCACAGTCTATAAGGGATGACAGATATGTAAATAAATAAAAAGTACAACCAAATACCTTGTAAAACTAGATTTATGAACTCTGGAAGCTCAAGAGTGGAAAAGCGCAGCTATCCTTATTGCTTCAGTTGAAGGTCAAAGATCTTTGATGCTAAAACACAAAGCAGTACCCAGAAAATTGGACTGATTGAACACTTCATCTACTTGGGAGAGATGGCAAAGACTAAAGAGGAGATAGCATTTGAGTTAGTGCCCAAAAGTCAACCAAGTAACAGTTTACCAGATGCCAGAATGAGATGAAGATAACAGGAGAGAAAGCTGAGAAACACTTATTTACTGTTCAGAATTAAGCAACAAATTGTTGTGACGAATATGTGAGCTTTGGCTGCTGTGGATGTGTGGGAATAGGAAGAGAAAGTCCTAGGGTGCCAATAGAACAGAGGAAAGCTGGAAAAGGAAGCAGAAACCAAATCATATCATATGCCATGATGATCTTTACTGTGTCTTGTGGACCAATGAAGTGCTGTTTGGGATGATAAATAGGAAGAAAAGCATAACTCCTTTGACTGAATCATCATATATGAGAGCATAGGATCCTACAATTTCTACTATTTCTCTCTACCTTCTCCTTTCTCCCTTAAATGCTCTTAGAGAGAAATTTGGGGCAACACCATCTGAAAACCATATCTTTGGACTACAGGAGGCCACTGAGAGCTTTTATGCAGATAAATGAGTGACAAGACGAAATATTTGTTGAAATACAATTGTTAAAGAGGGTGTGGTTAAGAACAAAAGGATATAAATATGGAAAATCAATGAGGACAATACTAAAGCTACCTGAGAGAAGACCTGATCTTAAGCAAAGATAATAGTGACAGAAAGAAGTGGAGGACTGAAAACCAAATTAATGCTGCACTGGTAGAACCTAGTAGAATAACTGTAGAAAGCTGGGCAGTTGGTGGTATGAAGAAAGAAAATGCAAGGATGATCCTATGCTTTCTTGCTTGTACTAGAATCAACTACACAAAATCTTTAGCTTGGTTTCTAATAGCCAGCTGATTTTCTTTGAATTTTCAGTTACTCTTTAAAAGTACCACATGATTGCTCATCCCCAGATTTATTTTCCCCAGCCTTCTTCATCCAAGACTTGGCTTTGCTGGTAAAACCCTTTTTGCTGTCGTTGTGTTGGATACAACTGTATTCGATCTCATTAGCAAGGCAGTGGGTAGCAATCTTCTTTTTTTAATGAAGACAGCCCCCAGCTTACACACAGGATGTGTTCCAAAAGTTCATTTTTAAGTTAATTATTTGCACCTTAGAGTGTATTTTCTCATAGAAACAGCCATATACATAATGATCAGGTTCCCAGACCAGTTGACAAAGACCAGTTTAGTCCATAATGCAACTATATATGTGGATTTTTGTAAAGGAAATTAGGTAGAAATAATACTGTTGCAATTAAAATGACAACAATAACTGAAAAATAAATAGTTGGAGGTTTTTGTTTTTTGTTTTGTTTCCTTGAAGGACAATGAAAACCACATTTAATCCTAGGAAGACAAAGTAAAATAGATGAGGAGTGAATGCCACAGTTTTAAAAATGCATTTTAAGTAATATTTTAGGGTGAGGGTTAAAATAATGAAATCAATATTGTGTTCATTGAAAACTGAAAAATATATTTTAAAAATCATCACCAGAAATTGTAATGCCAGAAAGAGCTACCTTTAACAAGTTAGTTTGCCTTAACTTTTTTAACAAATGTAACTTTATAGCTCATGTTCATTGTACACAGTGATAGTTTTCAGAAAGCATTTTGATTCATGTGTTAGTGTGTATGGGGATAATTCGGTCCCTCACTTGTCTATCCTGTCCCCCACTGCCCATACCCTTTCTTTTCTTTAATAGTTCCTCTTCTACTTTCATATCATATGTACACACACACACAAATATATACATATATGTGTGTCAAATCTATACTTCATTTATGAAAGAAAGTATGATGTTGTCTTTCTGGTTCTGGATTATTTTATCTTCTCCATTTTCAACCATTTTCCTAGAAATGACATTATTTTTGTCTTTTACACCTCTTTCCATCAGTCTAACAATAGTAAGTAAGGTGTATCCACATGATAAAACTCTACGACAACAATAACAACTATTATTTTTAATGAAAGATAACCAGATCAACAACCAACTGGGTTAGGACTCAGCAGTTAAGCTATCAATCAGCCTATTCTCAATCCCACCTTTCAACAGAAACCAGGTTGTTTTTCTTTTCTGTAAAATGGACTTTTTAAATACCTAGGATAGAAATAAGAAGACAATTGACTTCTATGCATAATTTTACTATGGATATCCTGACTAGATTTGAATATTTTTCTTTATAGGCCTTATATCTGATAGCCACTAATGGAACCCCAGAGCTCCAGAATCCCGAGAGACTTTCTGCTGTATTCCGTGACTTCTTAAATCGCTGTCTTGAAATGGATGTGGACAGACGAGGATCTGCCAAGGAACTTTTGCAGGTAAAAATAAAATAGAGCAATTTACGAAGAGAGAGTTACCTTGAGCTTTTCCATGTTAATGTGTGACAATAAGAGATCTCTGTTGAGAGACATGCAGCTGGAGTTAGGCCATGGCCACTCAGCTTTAGACCCTGGAGCATGCCAATACAGGCATCCATCTATTATGTGATTGGTTGATCATGTCTTACCTTAAGAAGAATTTGCATTTTCATCTAAATTCTTTTTGTTCTTCCTGAAATTCGATTCTATAAGGAAAAGCAAACCAAAATGTGACTGGTATTTCTGGAAATTCTTGTTCTAAACTTCACTTGGGCTTCTGGCTGCTATATGCTGGTGTTCTTGGCCAGAGGTGAATTTTCTTCATAACTATACAATTATTTCCATGACATTTACTACTCTAATGCTTTACTGGTCAAAGCCCCTTTGTTTGTGATGCCAAATGGCTAGATACCAGCTTACCTGGATGAGTACCATGTGGTGGAGAATGTCTCTGTAACCATTTGTCCTTTATATGGCTCTTGGGACTAATATATAATATAATTGGGTCCTGTTATCTCCCAAACCCTTTACATATTTAATCTTACTCAGTTCTTACAACTATGTGTGCAAGTTGTTGTTACCCTATTTTTGCAGAAGTTGAAATAGAGGCTCACACCACTCTTGAATGGTAAAAGAGGCCTAATTTAAGCCATGGATCGCCTGATTTTCTACCATACATGAAATAAAAACCAATGTAGAATTTAAAACACGTGTTTGTTTGACAAAGCAGCACATATTCTGGACTACACAAGTGGTTTCACCGCTGGGTACCATTCCTTTGTGAAGACTGTCAAGACCTGTGGCATCTAAGAACAACACTAAATGTTTCCTCTGTGACTTAGAGTATATAAGCCCATTACACAAAAGGTGCAATATTTGGGTATGCAGAGTTCTAACTATAGACTCGCTGTGTTCTAGGCTACTTCCTTGAATGGAAAATTCTGTTCCAGTTTCTTTTAACATCCTTTTAGATACAAGGATCCATGTCTGGGGAAAAAATTTTTAATCCATGCCACACAAGAGCTTATCTCATGTGGAAGAACTGAAAAGGCTTCATCACTGCATTTTTTTAGATCACAGGGTCCTAAAATATTGAATCTGCAATGAGACCTTGTTAATCTTCTTAGTCCTTGCTAATCCTCAAATTATAGATGCAGAACATGAATTTGTAAGTGCTTCACTTCCACATCCTTTGAAGCCTGTCACCATATACATGTCCCTATGATGATACTCCTCATACCTTTTTTTCCAAGGATGTCAAAGATACAGGATCATTAATGTAACCACACCGATAAACAGACCATAGAATCGATTATCTAATTATTATACAAGGGGAACTGAACTTCATTGTTCTGACTCCAAAGCACCTGCAGCTTATATCACACAAAAGGACTCTGTTGTGGAGATTTTAACATACCTTTCAAAATGGTGTATTAAAAAGGGCAAGCAATGCCAGGTGTGGTGGTGCACGCCTAGAATCCCAGAACACAGGAGGCAGAGGCAGGTGGATCTCCGTGAGTTTGGGGCCAGCCTAGTCTACAAAGTGACTCCAAGATAGCCAGGGCTACACAGAGAAACCCTGTCTTGAAAAACAAACAAACAAACAAAAAACAAAAAGCAACAACAAAAAATACAAACAAAAAAGACAAGCAAACATTCTAGAGGGAACTTCCAGAAGACAAATGAAAAGTAAGACAAGAGGACAGAAAGGACATCCAGTCACACCCTAGTGAGTGTGTGAGTTATCTCTATAACCTATAAAGCTGATGATAGGTTGAAACTGTGACAGAAGTGAGATCTGTAAGAAATTAATTAGCAAAGGAAGTTAATGAGAACTACTTTATAGTGAGTGAGAGGGAGGAAGGGAAAGTAAAGATGGAAAGAGGAAAGTCAGAACCCATGGACCATGAAAAGGCCTGCAAAGAAGCAAACGTCTGAAAGAAGAAAAGAAAATTCACTTATATCAACTCTTGCAGAGAAGCCAAGAGAAGTACTGGAGACAGCCATTGGGTTTGGCAGCTCAGGAGCTAATAGTTTCAGAGTGAAATTGATTTTAATGCTCAGTTGAAGATACTTTTTCAAGCCTTGAGAGCAGCTCCAACATCATCCATCAGTTTAGGAAATGTAGAGAACCTGGCTATTACTGAGTGAAATTGTCAAAACTCTATGCTGAAGAGTAAATTTCCATAAGATTTCATGATATTGAAAGACCAAGAAGAAAAAAAATTCTGAAGGACGAAAGTTGACAGAGATTTTTTTAAATTAAATAGTGTCTCAGTGAGTGCTCAAAATATTTCAATGAAAAAGGGGGATATTTGAAAATGTAAAGTTACACACGTACAGTGGTTCTCAACCTGAGTCATGACCTCTTTGGGGGTCGCATATCAGATATCCTGCATATCAGATATTTACATTACAGTTCATAGCAATAGCAAAATTACAGTTATGAAGTAGCCACAAAAATAATTTTATGGTTGGGGGTCATCACAACATGAGGAATTGTATTATTGTATTAAAGGGCCACAGAATTAGGAAGGGTGAGAACCACTGTACTAATGTGAAGGGAGAATTCTAGTAATTCCTCTTTCTTTCTCCTCCCTTTTACAGCATCCATTTTTAAAATTAGCCAAGCCTCTCTCCAGCCTCACTCCTCTGATTATTGCTGCAAAGGAAGCAATTAAGAACAGTAGCCGTTAGAACTGCAAGCCTTACCCCTCACCGTCTCCATAATGAGTAAGACTAACATAAAACTCTGCTGCAGAAAAAATAGAAGAAAAGACAGTCAGACGAGGTGGGGGTGCTTTAACTTTCAAGTGAACAGTAACTTCTTATAAACCTTTTTCCTACTCCCACAGATTATGTAATTTATTTGTAAGCCTGAACCGCAGCCCGCACAGGGCAGCAATGTCGAAGTGACTTTTAAGTGGTCACTTCCACTGTGAAGCGAAAGAGCCAGTAGTGGATCCCCTCATTTTGTGCATTTACTTTGAAGAAAACGATTTCTCAAAGATGCACATTCCCTCTTCATAGTATTGTGTTTGTTTTTAAGTTAGAGAGTAGTCCCTCTTGCATTCAAACCTCTTTCAAAACCCCTTACCCAATGTGATGTTTTCTCACTTGCATTGTCATTAGATGTCCAGAAAAAAAAATGTCAAAATGTTTTTTAAAGCAAAAAAGCAAAATAAAAACAATACAAAAACAAACAAAAATGAAAAAAAAGAACAAGTGCTGTGTGAAGCTGTGGACGTCCACGCCCTAATAGAGTCGCAATTTTTAAATTCTTCTTCTGTAGTGGTGGCTTGGTTTGTGTACCTATTTTTCTGCATTTGTATTGGGAAAGGATTCCTTTAAGACATTTTCCAAAAGCAGAGAGGAATATGAGTGTTCAGGATGGACTTTTAAATGTGTAGCTCCTGCTGCATTTCACATGGATGCTTATGTAGTAGTTGTGGCCTCTGTGATAACAGAAAAAGGACACATTGGATATGTGGCAGTGTTGCTGGGTGAGTCCAGGTCCTAAACTTAGGAGAAACCCTACTTACATAAAGATGGGCCTTTCTCTGAGAGCCAAAAGGACAATGCAGAACACCTCATTAGGCAATAGGATAATAGTTAATTTAGTCCTCTCTTGTGCTCCTGTAACATAAGCATTGTACAATAGGCACATTCTGAGGAAATAGATCCATTAGCCAACATTCACCATGATAAAAATTATTCATTTTGACAATTTATAATACTTAAGAATTTTTTAAAGATCAAGAGATCAGACATATAGTAAAGTTTTCAACTCTGTAAGAAATGGAAAGTCATTGAAAGCTACATCCCAGTAAACACTTGGCTCTAAACACTTGATACTGATTTTACTATGTATCTCCAATCTCTCTTTTTTTGAGATATAGTGTGTTCTTATTTATTACCTGGACTTTTGTCCTTTAAAAGTGTGTTCTTAAAGATGTTGAAAGTTCACCAAGAAAATGATTTTGATCTGTATTCATATATCCCAAGAAATAGTCCAACTGAATTCCTTTTGTGGCTTGAGGAAAACCCAAAATTTTACTATTGTTTCACTATTTGTATTTATTTAAAAATGTATTAGTTAATCTTCGTTAATTTTCTGAGAGTAGAAAAACATCTGGAAGGTGTGTGCATACAGTAGGATATGTGTGTCTTTAGAGTGTATAGTCACTTGTATGAATTCTAGAAAGTTGTTTCTGTAAGCCTTTGAAAAGTCAACAACCTGTGGTATACAGCATTTCTTAATTTGTAGAGATAGAGACCCTGAATAGAGTTTACCTACATTCAGTGAGAGGGGAGTGAGACCAACGGCATATGACTTTCTCCTCTGTGATGTACATCTGTCTGTTCAACCAGCCATCCATTCCTTCCAATGAAAGCACTTTCTCTAGAGTTTCTGTTGATCATATAGTGCATATGTTTATGGTGGGAAGATGATACCACTGGTGGATTTCCTATTTTCCTACATTATAAAGTTAAGGAGGGGATACCCCTTCCCTGAAAATATCCACCATGGAATAAAAGACAAATGTGAAAAGAAAGCCAAGTGATTATATTAATTTCAAGTTTATTTTGCAAAGAGATATCTTGGCCTAAAAATTTAAATGTCCCACCTCTCTAGTGAGAGAGGAGGAACCTTAATTTTTACTTTACTTTATTTTAAATTAAGGATTTTTCCCACTTGTGATGCCAGGGAATTCCACAAAATATCTGGGATGCAAATAGAATTCATAGATGGCTATGCATTGCTAATAGAGAGAGCCCAAACCCTGGTTGGGAAGTCCAAGACATCAATTAACATCTTTTGCATGTTGTAAAGGCCTTTGTTGCTATTGTCGTTGTTGTGGTGGTGGTGGTTGTTGTTTTTGTTGCTGTTGTTGTTATTTAGAAGACCCTGGAGCTGTGATCCTTCAGATCACTGTTGGTAGAGAAATGGCTGCTCTGTATGCTCTCCACTCATCATATTAACAGTGAGGGGCCAGGTACCTATTTTCCATCACTTTGTACCAAGATTTAGCAAACTGTTCCAGTATGCAGTACTCCTACAAAATTTTACCTATGTACGTGTTCAAATGAGAACAGCTTCTAAAGTCTTGCTTTGTACTTGTGTTGAAGAATTACATGTATTTCTAATAAGTATTAGAAACTGTTTCTCGTGCCAAAGTGATGCTGAAGGATTCATATTTGGTACACATGAACAACTTGGTCTCCAGATGGTTAATAGTTTATTCCCATTCCTTGACTTTGTTTTGAGCTCATCTTAATCCAGGTGAGTCTATCCAGATCTTTAACGTTGCCATAGGGACATTTTTGAATGTTGATTCAGAATGTCCTGAGGTAGGCATAGGGCAGTGGGAAAGTCAGGGAAGGGTGAGAAGCACAGTAAAGATTATTTATTTGAGAAAGAACATTAATATTGTAGCAAGTATCCAGTTTGTTGTCATAATCCCTTGAGGATTGGGGGATGACATAATCCTCCTAAGTCAGTCACCATGTTGGGTAATGGCTTCATTCTTAATGATCTTGTCTACGTGTCATTGTAAATATTTCTGCATCCATGCTCCATTTTGGCTACTGGTTGGCCAAGTCACATGAAAAGATTTAACTCAAATATTTATTCTTTAGTTGTGTTATTCAGATTTCTTTCAGGCTTGTGAATCGCACCTACATTTTAGTTTAACCACCTAATCCTCACATCTATCTCTCCCCTGTGAAGCACATTCCATTGCTAAAAGAAAAAAGAAATATTAATTGCTTCCTGTTTTCTGTATAACTGTTTTAATAGTTTGAGATGTTTGTTTATAATGGATATTTCTCACCTCAATGACTGTGTAAATAATTATATTCATTTCCTCACTGGGTCATTTATTTCTAATGAGGCTGCCAGTTATCAGAGAGAGTCTATGAAGTCACTTTGAAATAACACAAACAGGGAGTACATCCATGTAAAAAGAAGTGTGATTATGGATAAAGACTGGGAACACAGATAATTGAAATCAGTTTTGTTATGGTAGTGGGATTATATGAGTTTTTTTCTTTCAGAAATTTTCCTTCTTTGATATGGTTATATTATTAATTTAAACAAATAAACAACAGAAAGGGAATTATAGAAACATAGAAGAGATGCCAGAAGCACCCGCCTTCTGGCCAGAGCCCTGAGCATGCAGGGCACAGACATTTCCTAGTTACATTTATTCTGTAGGCTTTATACTTACCTGGGTACTTAGGTTGGCACACACTCAGGTATGGCACGTGCTTTCTTATGAGACTATTGTCAAGGCAAAGCTAAGGAGATGTCACTGCTAGAACTCCAAATGCATTCTTATACTATAAAACAGGCTGCTCTCAGCTTTGGTATGGCATCCAGGTGTCTATTTTGTTTGCCTCAGATTGGAAAGTTGACAACTTGATTAGCCCCAGTGATAATATTTGTTTTGGATGCCACCTTTCTAGATTGTTTTCAAAGATTTTCAAGGTCAGTTTAGGAAGAACAGAAGGATAAAACACCTGGCTCCCACCATTTTTCTCGTAGGATTCTTCCTTAAATGATGATAGGCAAATCCCATTGGTTTATATAGAAATTTCCATATACAATTAAACCTAACATCAAAATTATTAAGAGAAATAGTTAGGACTATCTGTCAGTATTCAGTTCCAGTCCTATTAGTTTTGGCTTGGGATGGTCTCCTTGAGCTCTTGTGCTGGATAATTATAGCTTGTAGGCAGTGGTTGTGGTTTTTTAAGAGGAAGGGAGACCAGCCACCAAAAGAGACGAATGTCTTTTTAACTCACCAAAGAAATTTTAGGTGAGGAATTCAACAATGTATGGTACACATTGTCGTCAAGAGCAGACCACATCCCCAGAAAATTCCCAAACACTTACTTAGCTACTCACAAGGAAAATGGAAGTCTTAACCCTGCCATCCTGGTTGAATTTTGTCCTTTTATGAGCTCTTTGCAGCTAATACTCCCTCAAACAAATGAGTGGCGTGTGGTATAAACATCTCCCAGTCTTGAAAGAAGAAGCCTGAAATTCAGCATTTGTACTGACAGGGGCCTGGGGTTTGGAATAACACAATACTGAATATATATTTGCATGTGGATTGGAAAGGAAATAAATAGGACTTTGGGAATACGGGAAATGTTTCTCCTATGAATTTTTTTTATAAAAGACTTATTTCTTCTATAATCTTTGGTTGTTTAGCCTTCAGTTTTTTCACTCCTTATCATTAAACAGTATCTCACTGAATCTGCAAATGTGGGAATCAAGATATCGCCAAGTGCACACCTCTGACTCTAAATACACTATCAACTAGTAGCATTGAACTTGCAAGGAACACTTATAAAATCTAATTAGTGCCACCAGAGTCTCCACAGAAGTGGCCATCAGGTGAATGCTGTCCTGTAAGGCAAGTGCTGTGTTCACTTGATTTGGTACCTAGGCAAAAACTGACAATCATGCTAGAGAATGAGTCAGATGTAGTAAAAGTAACATACCCAGGAAGGAGACTTAGATGTTATTATCATGGGCATTTTACCTAACTTGCTTTGTGACCTCGAGCAAATCACTTAACCTTTCTCTTTATTCATCTATAAAATAAGGATATTGAATTAAATGCTCTTCAAGGTCTTTCCAAAATCTCTGACATTGTGTGGGTAACAGTTTGCATTGCAAACTCAACCTGCCAACATGATGGCAAATATCACAAGTTTAAGCCTGGATCTCCTGTGTTGTAGCTAAATAGAACTATGTACAATGGAAAAACTCAAGTAAATGAAGTTAACAGCACCAGGGAATGTTGATTAAACTCATGGAAACCTTCCAACTTCACAATTGTTTTGTTTTTACTTTAATATCTTTTTCCACTTCATGTTTCCTGTTTTCATTTTCTATACGCTGCATGTAGTCTGATTTCCATTAAGCTGTGGCTAACATTTGCTACCAGAACAGAAATTCACTGTTACATTTCATAGAATAAAACTATACTTGGGCCTCTCTTTTCCTATGAAGCAGTTATGGGCCTTTAGAGCATTAAAGTGGGAATGGCACAGGATGGTAAGAACCCAAGCATTTTAATGGCCAAGACCACAGAGTGGACCTATGTACTTACAGGTTTCAAAAAGAGCAACAGAACAACAATCGCATGCTTTTAGCTAACAAATTAACTGTTAGAATCAAAGAAAACATTTTTTTCAATGGGAATTCCCATAGCAATTGGCTAGGAATATGAGCATGCTGTTGAAAAAGAAGACAAACTAGAAGTTAGTTTGGTGGATGGTCCCTACTGCCTGCCTACAGCAGAGTGTCAACCAGCCCTGAGTGTGAAATTCAAGTTCAATGTGTGTGCTTGTGTTTGGTGTGCTTTTTGGACCCGCATATATTATATTCATTAGTGATGGTAAAATCTTTCATCATTAATGGATTGAATTTTAAAATTTCAGTACATCCAACAGTAGGAGCCAGATCACATGGGTACTGATGTCTACTGGGATTGAACTCATAACATCCAGATAAAATAAATTGAGGAGGATCTTCATTTTCACTGTTTATCAGAGTTGTATCTCATTTGGCTGTGCATTACTTTTGTCAAAATGTGTTATTTGCAAACCCATGTGTAGTGAAATTCTTCTGTAATTTTGGATTGATGATATTTATGGTCTTATATTTGTTTGACTTTTAAGTAAGTTATTTCTTTTGTAGACTTGCTGTTGGTATGACCCCTCTGCCGTCAACAGCTGATCTTTTTGAGGAGTTTCATTTCTGATATTGTTATTTTAAATTGTGGTTGAAGCAATAGAAAATTGAAATATGGATTGTGCATGACTGTGTCTTGAGTGTAACAATATTGCAGTTTGAAACCTGGACCTAAAGTATTGCAAATAAAACGAAAAACATCAATTATCTGTTGTTTATCTCTTCTATCAGTCTCCCACCACATGCTGGCTCCATCAGTCACTAAACCTCTTCCATATTTTGGAGAGTATCATGCTATGCCTCCATTACAGGTATGGAGGTAATAAAATGGCCAGCATTTTACCAATGCAGGAGATGCCTCAGAGAATCTTCCACTGACCTCAGATTCTCTATCTGGCCTTTATATAGACTAGTTCAGAGAAGTCAATGTGTATATTCAATACAGAGCAAACTTGGTAGATCCCAAAGGGAGACGAAGGAAAATCACCATGAGAATTTACATGTAACCAACAATTTTGATTACCTTTCTGCTTGGAAATTTCTGAACATGCAATGCCATGTTCATAATGTTCTTATTTGTCTTACATCTCTTTTAAGGACTTTTATTCAGTGTAGGTGTGTTTGCATTAGGTACAAATGTGTATGGGTGCCCATGAGTGCCAGACAAGGGCATGGGATTTCCTGGAAGCAGAGTTATAGGCAGTTGTGAGCCTGCTGGTGTGAGTGCTGGGAACTGAACTCCAGTCCTCTGCAGGAGCAGAAAGCACCCATAACAGCTGAGCCACCTCTCTAGCTCCTTCTCATATCTTATATCATGGTCTTCAGAGAATCAAACAGATTGCAAACCAGCATCACCGAATATCTTTATTTACTGACACATTTCTTTTTAAAAGCATTTTCTTCTCTTTATGAAGTGTATATTCAAAGTATTATACTTTGTGTAAGTGGATACAATGCCATCTATCCTGCCCACAAATGTTGATTGATGGCCTTCGAGATGGCCCATGGGGTAAAAGCATGTGCCTCTAAGCCTAATGACCAGAGTTCAGTCTCATGAGTTCATGTGGTAAAAATCAACTCCCAAAAGTTGTTTTCCTGACCTCTACACCCATGCTATGAAACCCATGCTCCTACACACCCACACAGATGCATACACATAGATAAATGCAATTTTTAAATGCTACTTGCTTTATTTCTAAGGCATGGTTACTTACACACAGGCCTTATACATTTTTCTCTTTATGTGGAAAGTTGGAGGCAGTTACTGTAAATATTAATTATTGTAAATAAGAATTTTATCCAAGCTCTCTCTAGCCCATGTATATGAGAATCATTGCATTGCTTCTTTCATTCATAGCTTTTTATTCCTATAACCTTCTCTTAAAGCAGGTTCTCTCCACTTAGTCTTCTATACTCATTTAATGAAACAGAGAATATTTTAAATAATATTTTTGTTGTTTGAAAGTTTTGTACAGTTATATAGTGTATTTTGGTCATCTCCATTCTCCCTGTGACTCCCACTAGTGTACCTTATTTTATGGTTCTCTCAGCTTCATCTTTTTTTAGTTTTTGCTGTTAACCTCACATCTAATCAGTGCTGACCATATGCTCATGAGTGTGTAGCTACCCACTAAGGCATGAGCAAAGGAGAGTGAATCTCCCTCCTTCAGCAGCCGTCAAGTACCAGGAGGTCTTCCAATATAGGTGTTGCCTTGGGAACTCCCTCCCAGTCCATGATGGAATTTTAAGTGGCTTCCTTTTATTCAGGCCTTGTGCAGGAAACTACATCTTGCCACGTCATCCAAAAGTCAGTGTTTCACAGCTCTGCTCCCCATCTCCCAGTTTTTTATATTCTTTCTGCCTCTACTTCTGGGAATTTCAATGGGTTCTGGTTGGAGGGAGGTTAATATAAATGACCTATCAGCAGCTGCGAACTCATAGTTACTTATGCTCAGCACTTTGTCCAGTTATTAGTACAAACTTCTCTGACCATAGTTGAGGGGGGGTCACACATCTATGTCTACAAACATAAATGTTTAAAATTGCAGTGTGACTGAAAGAACATTTATCGAAAACAGTACCAGTAGGTTCCCTTTAGAGTCTACGATCTCTTTCGGGATGATCTTTTGACCACTTTTTCAGTGCAAGGTGTGAAATCCCTCCAGTAGAGACTCCTTAGGCCCAATTAGAAAGCAGTTGGTCACACTTGTAACCTTCATATAACTATTGCATCAGTGGGGCCGCTTTGCCAGGAGGTCAGTATTGCAGCATGCAGTGTCCAGCATTCAGTCAAACTCTTAATGCCTTTTCTCTCTCAGCAACCTGTACATAGAAAGTAGACTTTCTGACACTGTGTAAGCTAGCCAAATTGGAGAGAAATTCTTGGCAAGTTTGAGGTTGATTTCTCTATTCCTTGTATCCAAAATAAGTGTTACCTTCAGCAATGGGGTCTTACCATCTACTTATGATAGAAATCCAAGAGCAATGGCAATACCCTATGCTTCTTTGGGTGTTCTGGGGCCATTCTGACCAACAACTCATGAAGAGGTAGCCTGTGCTTGGCACTGAAGTTTTCATTTAATAATACATATATGCTGGGAGCAGTGTTGCCTACCAATGCAGAGTACTTCTGTCCAGCCCCCATGTATGTATATATGAAAAAATATATATACATATATGTATATATATATATATATACTTACAAATGGTGGATTTCAGTAAGACTGTGTATATTCTTGATTTTGGCTAGCACTCCCTACATTCCCCTCTCCCCAACTCCCCTAACCCCACTTAAACCTTTAACCCTGAGTATAATTTCCCTCTTCTTTCATGTCACTTGTGTTCTGCTATCCCTTCTAGCTGAAATTTTTCTTAGGTTGGAATGCAGATAAAACCACTTTAAGATTCCTTCTCACTAAAGTAAGTACAGCCCAACTAATCAAATGCTGGCATAGATGTGGAGAAAGTAAAACCCTTTTACACTGTTGGCAAGAATGTTGGCTAGTGAACCACTGGGGAAATGAGCCTAGAGACTTCTCAAAAACTATAAACAAAACTACCACATGACCCATCTACATTACTCCTAAGTATTTGCCTATGACTTTATTACAGCATACTACAGAAATACTTGCACATCAATAGTTAATTCAAAATAGCTAGGAAATAGAATCAACCAGGATGACTGAAAACTGATAAATGGGTAAGGAAAATGTGGTACACATTCACAATAGAACATGACTTAACAGTAATGAAAAATTAGATTATAAAATTTGCAGGTACATGACTAGAACTGGGAAATTATACTGATTGAAGTCACCCAGCTTCAGAAAGACAAGTGTCTCTTGTTCTCTCTCATATGCAGATCCTAACTTTGAATCCTTTGTATGTTTAATCTGAAATATGCTCCATGTCTGATGTCAGAGGGCTTTGATGACTCTGCCCTTCCAGCTTTGCTTAGTGCAAAACACTCGTATCCATTGATCTGGTTCCACTCTGCATGCATATCTCCTTGGAAGGCATACCATGGACCTGACATCTCCAACATCTTGGGGTCACCAGGGACATCCAGGCTTTACCTTCACAGCTTCACCCAACAGCTGCCCTGGGACTCTTTTCATCCCATGGCCTTCATAAAGTGCCTATCCTGGCCTACACATTACTTGACCTCAGTGGCTCCCCTTGACCATGGAGGAAAACTCCACTATCCCACCAGAACCACATGGATGACACTACGAAGGTTGGCTGCCCACTTGAGATGGATCTTGGCCTCCTGTAATCACATTTGCAGCAATTTTGCTTTATTGTTTCTTTTTAGAAGGATAAAATTCCTTAAGCAGTTTTCTTTCACAAATTGGAAGCATAGCTGGATGGGGTCTTGATCTGGGGGCAACTTTCACTTTTTCCATTTTGGATCAGATTTCTTCTTAACCTCTTCCTGTCTTTCAGCACAAGCTCTGACTCCAACATTAAATTTTCTGCTGTGCTTTTTCTCTTCAAACTGCACATTTTGTATTTCTTTTGCCCTGCCTGTTTGCTCTTATTCATTTTAGACCTGCGTAAGAGTGAATATTAGTAACCATACCACAGAACCAATATTAGGCTGTGTTGATATAGCCTCCACCAAAGAAAGTAACCCATTCCTTTCAACTTAGCCTCAAGTAAATTCTTAGACCAAGGACAAAAGGCAGTCATATTTTTGTCAAAACATCATTGGAATGAGCTCTCTTATAGTTTCTATTAAAGTCATTGCTTCCCTTTGAGGCCCCTTGAGCAGGCCTTGCACAGTTCATGTGGTTCTTGACATTACTGTCTTCCAAGTTTCTACTAAGATGGCCCAATAAGCCCTGATTACAGCATTCTAACAATTTTCTAGTCCAAAGTTCAAAGTCTTCTACATTCAAAAACAAAAAATCAAAACAAACAAACAAAAAGAGACACATGATCAGGTCTCTTGCAGCAATACTCAACTCCTAGTGTCAACTTCTTTCCTGGTAATTTTTCTATTGCTGTGATAATACACCATAAGCAAGCCAACTTATAAAAGATTGCTTAATTGGCTTAGAGTTTCAGAAAGGTTGGAATTCATGACCATCATGATGGGAACTACAGCAACAAGCAGGCAGGCATGTTGTGGTGCTGGAGCATTGGTTGAGAGCTTACATCTTGATCCACAAGCATGAGGCAGAGAGAGCTAACAGGGAATGGAATGGGTCTTGGAAACATCAAAGCCTGCTTCCAGTGACACACCTCCTCTAAAAATGCCACACCCCATAAATTTTCCCAGACAATTCCATCATATGTATTCATAAGCTCATATGATTCTAAACATATAAGCCTATGGAGATCATTGTCATTCAAACCACCACATCTTAATTTCTAGAAATATACATTCCCACAAAAAGAAGCAAGACTACATTGTCATTAAAGGGAAATACTGAGAGAGAGAGAGAGAGATCTCCCATGCTCATGGATAATTGGTCTTACAATTACTTGCAAATCTACAATTATCTCAATAGGATCTGTAACAATAAAAGCAATTAACTGTATGGTACTTCTCTTTTGATGAAGGCCGGATATTATGCCCACCCCCAGATATACTACTACTCCTGATCACCTTGCTGTCATTAATTCCATATGTCAACATTCCCAACTATATTAAGTAATAAGATTTCCCACTTCATCTTTCTGTGCTTCTGAGGCCTCACTGAGAAGACAAGGCATTCAAATATCTTGAGTTCTTCCCTGTGAGCATGAATTGACTGGCCTTTTTGGACTACAGTGTCACACAAGTATAAAACTTCTAACAAGAAACAGCTTTTAATTTTACAACCTGTAAAACCGAATTGCTTTGATAGGACAAAAGACAATGTCATGTTTTAACAATACTATAGTAGGAGTTGATATGTCTTGATATAAAAAAATCTAAAGTTACGAAAACATCTTTGAATGCCATATTCTGCAGATCTCTTGAGGTTTTTGAAGAGGCCCTATCTATCTCTTATATTAGGGTAAGCAGATGTTGCTTGTCTCTTGCCGGTTTATTTCTGACTAGCTTAGAAAGTAACTATAATAGGCTGTCATAGTACCTAACTGAATGACCAGCTTGTATAACCACTAATTTGCATTTCCTAATTACCCTAAACAGTTTATGACAATTAGTAGTAAAAGGCCGAAACATCACATTTCATTTTTTTTCTTTACCTCCTGACCCTTCCATCCCATTTCTCTGGGGTGGAGTGTCCTTATATAACAGTCCCTCATCTCAGTTGAGAGGTCGTATGAGGGCCAGGAGCCTCCTCATTCATTGGGGATTTACGAAGCAGTACCATCAGTGAAAAGTGTCTCGTTGCCCGGGAGAGAGAACTACTAAACAAACAAACCAATAAGCATACAATAGATAAAAAAGACTAAAAAATAGAAAAAATATAACTAATAAATAAAAAATAGATAAAGAATAAAAATTAAAAATAAGTCTATGTCCAAGTTCCCTTTGGTGTGTTAGTTGTAGTATCGATACCTTCTACTATATAGCTAAAATCCTACTATAAGTGAATAGATGCCATATGTGTCCTTCTGAGACTGGGTTAGTTCACTCAGGATGAGCTTTTCTAGTTCCATCCATTTGACTGCAAATTGCATAATTTCATTGTTCCTGATAGCTGAATAATAATTCCATTGTATAGATGTACCACAGTTTTTTGACCCATTCTTCGGTTGAGGGACATCTGGGTTGTTTCCAGTTTCTAGCTATTACAAATAAGGCTGCTATAAACATAGATGAGGAAACTTCCTTATGATTCCGTGAAGAGGCATTTGGGTGTATACCCAGAAGTGGTATGGCTGGGTCCTGAGGCAGAGCTATACCAAGTTTTTTAAGATATCGCCAGACTGGCCTCCATAGTGTTTGCACAAGCCTGCATTCCCACCAGCAATGGAGTAGGAGGAGATGATTGAATTAGTCGCAAGCCTATCTCTTGGTAGTAAAAGCCCCTTGCCCCAACTGTAGACAGAATGCTGTCCAAAAAGGACAAAACCTGGAAGCAGGTAAGTCGACAGTCTAGCTCTGCCAAGACAGGGTAGGTAAGTCCTTCACAACCCCTGCTCTACAATCAATGTCTGTCAGAGAAACGGGGCCAAATGACTGAAGATCGATGCTGTAATGTATGGAGAGAAAATGGGAACTGTCCAGGCAGCCACTGGTATGTCATTTCTTAGTTTGGGAAGCGGCAGGCCCTGTACTTCCTATAAAATCAGATATATTTATCCCTCTCAGGTCTCTGAGGTGGTTGAAGAACAGATAGCTAGAGTCTCATAATTTAATTTTGAGTTGTTTAGGAGTCAAGAGAGTGTTATAGATCTAAGAAGATACTTTTAAAATTGTGTTGCAAGTTAGTATGAATGTTGAGTCAGATATAGACCTTTAAACTCATGGAGATGTTTAGATAGTAGAATGTTAAAGTCAAGTACCAAATACATATGGACTGGTCATTGGGAATGTACATTAAGCCATATAACCCTCATAACTGTGGCCTAATCACCTCTGTTGTACTGTATTGTATTTGTTATTATAAGAGAAAGAGCCATTTGTTGGACTGAAAGGGGAAACTGTAGGGAGAAATAAGATATACCTTAAACTTAAAAGAAAAAAAAAGGAAGAAGATGGGGTGTTGAGGGTGGGAGGGTGGGACTGGAGGGGGAATAGGGAGGGGACTGCGATTGAGATGTAACTTGAAGAAATAAAAAATAAAGGAAAAAAAAGAAAAAAAACAATACTATAGTATAAAAGATAGTCTTTAACAACTGAATTCTCAATAGGCATGGGTGAGTTTTTTTTCTCTCTAGAGTCTCTTGGACAAATATTAGCAAAATAACTTAAAGCCTCTTTCAAATTTAAATGATTGTAACTGATGGCATTAGCATACCTTAAATCAATTGAATAAGATATAGATAGTGCTCTAGCTTCAGAGAATAAGAAGTATTGTTTGTTATTCCATATGCAGTTGAGAATTGTTGTTTCAAGGTCTGTAGAAAATTGCGTTGGTATTTTGATAGGAATTGCATTGAATCTGTATATTGCTTTTGGTAGGATGGCCATTTTTATTATGTTGATCCTACCTATCCATGAGCATGGGAGATCTTTCCATCTTCTGATGGCCTCTTCAATTTCTTTCTTCAAGGACTTGAAGTTCTTGTCCTACAGGGCTTTCACTTGCTTTGTTAGTTTGATTAGAGTTATCCCCAGGTATTTTATATTGTTTGTAGCTATTGTGAAAGGTTGGTGTTTCTGTAATTTCTTTCTCAGCCCATTTATCTTTTGTATAAAGAAGGGCTTCTGTTTTTTTTTTAATTAAAAATAAAAATAGTTGGATTTTAGCTATGTAGTACAGGATAACTATCCTATAACCAACACACCAAAAAGAACAGGCACATGGACTTTGTTACCTGTTAGTGGGACACTTTGCCCTAATAGAGTTGCCATATAGGCCCCCAGTGCAATAGGAAGCTCTTAACACTCATATGACTGTTGAAC
>CAJQZJ010035412.1:339560-362848 GCA_907164525.1 Lophiomys imhausi | reverse complement strand
TATAGAACAAGGGAGTTATAGGCACTTATGAGCTATCTCATGAGGTTCTGGGTTTCAAACAAGGGTCCTCTGGAAGAGCAGCTCTCCAGTCCCATTTGAATTTGTAATGTATTTAGATATACATATCTGAACTTCAAAATATTATTGAGGAAGTGTGAAATGGTCATGAAGCTTCCCTTTGCAAGCATTTATTTTTAGTAATACTCAGCTGAACCCAGAAAATTACATATACTCAGGCAGTCAGCACAGCAATCAAGATACTAATTGTATATCAGAGATATTGTGACTAGCACTGCAACAAGCACAGGAAGGCATTTCTGTAAAAGGACGCCTTCAATTTGCTTGCTCAAGCTGCCTAATACACCTTTTTGCCTCCTAACTTCCCTCCCATGAAGTGAATAGTGTGCTAATCTGCCAGCATAGTAACTTGCTTTTTCCAGATTTTGTGCAAAGGAAAGCAAGTAGTCCAGCTTCTTTCACTCAGCATAGTTAGTCTGTAGTGCATAAATTCATCCCAATATGTCTTGGATATAATATATATGCAAGTCATTTTTCACATTATAAATATGTATGAAATAGCAATTGTGGATAAAATTCTGAGGAAGAATATTTAACATGTCTTTTGCACCATTCTTGATCCAGAGTTGATGATACATCACTGATAATTGGTGATATTATCACTTTCTGACATGCAATCTATTTTCATTTTTTTAGAAAAAGGGGGTGGGGCCCAGGTTCGAGTGTCAAAGGGATATTTTCCTTAACCTGTTGCTTTCTAGCTGAGCAACTGTGAACAAGTTCTTTCATGTGTCCTTAGTTTACCTTCTTTAGCTTAAAGAAGGACGAATGCTGGTGCTTTCTGTGGGCAATAAAATAAAGTTTCATGTGTAAAGAATTTTTAACATGGGATGAAATGCACAGTAGATACTCAAAAAAGGTTGATTTTTCCCTCTCAATTTGAGGAAAAATTTCATACATATAAAGTGTGTTTTGAGGTTAATTGTGTTGCCATACTGCCATCTGGTGACCATATAGAATTATTACATTATCTTTATTTCTAATATATATATATGTATATATATACATATACACACACACATATATAAGATATTTCAACCTGTAATGTGTTCTCAAATAACATTGTAAAGAGCAAAAATGAAGTGTGTTTTTGAGGTTAATTGTAGTGCCATACTGCCATCTGGTGACCATATAGAATGATTACATTATCTTTATATCTAATATATGTATATGTATATATATACATATATATAAGATATTTCAACCTGTAATGTGTTCTCAAATAACATTGTAAAGAGCAAAAATTAAGACTGTACTTCAGAGTTGTTTTGCTGAGTGAAAAGCCTTGCCAAGAGAGGCAAATAAAATAAATTTAAATCAAGAGACCTAACATAAGGAAAATGAGAACTTCCTTCCTAGCCTGCCCTGAGATGAGCAGATGGCAGATTGAGTGTGCAAGCACATAAGTTGAAGACTCCACATCCATTTGACTCAGAAGAAGACTTAGGAATATAAAGTTGCTGTTTTCATTTGTAAGGAGATCTACCTTTGGGCAACTTTGGTCTTGAGTCTAACTCCAGGGAGGATTCAATATTATGTAACCTCAATTGCCACTCTACAAATAGAAGGCCCTTCACAATTCTACCAGTCATCAGCCATCTACTGAAATAACTGTGTCACTGGAGTACAGCAGATGTCAGGCTCTTATCATCTCAGTCTCACTCCAGCCCTTCAATTAAGAACTTAGAAAGCTTCCTCTTCATGGAGGGATTGTTTGGATTAGTTCTGAAACTACCCCTGGGCTACAGTTTCGCAAAATACTCACCACCCATGCTTCCAATCGTTCTGAAGCATTTCTCGCTAGATGACCACCCTTGCCATCCCTCCAATACCATTAATCAATCAAGACTGGTTAATTTATTGAATGTGAACTTTATTGTAATATTTTTTGGTGTAAGGCAGTATGGCAAAGGCACTGTGAAAGTTACAAATACTGCGAAGTGTGATAGAAAGTGAGTGAGCTAAGAGAGAGAGAGTTACAAAATGTATTTTTAAATGAATGCGTGCTGAACTACATACACTAAGTACTACAACTATGTTCATTTTTCAACATTGCAGAAGCACTGAACTATTGTTGGAGGTGGGGGTTGGGGATAGCATTTGAAAGAACTTCATGGAGGTGGTGGAGTTTATACTGGGCCTTGAATAAGGGCAGAATACCTATAGGTGAGAATGACTGATTCACAAGGTAATTTTGTAGACATACTGAAAAACAATCCCCTGGGGAGTAGAGTTTGCCGACAGAGGCAAAAGCCTGAGGGGTCTGGGTAGGATCCAGACTCTCAAGTTCTATGTAGAGTTTTCAGTACCAATGATATTAAGAAGCACGGGGCAATGGGCTTGTTTGTAAATCTAGCAGCAGCAAGAGGTTTCACATTGTAGTCAGGGACCCCAAACTGGCTGTCCTATTACTGAATAGGTTCTTTCATCTTGTTGGTGTCCATGATACTCACTAGTCCTTATCTTGCCCACTGACTCTCTGAATGGTAGTTCATGTGCATTTCCATGTGCGTGTGTGAGTGTAGGTATGTGTGGATAGGGAGGGGACCGAGGTTTCCATGTGCTTGTGTGAGTGTAGGTGTGTGTGGATGGGTGGGGGACCAAGGCTTTGTCTCCCACTGCAGCTTCTCTTACTTGTCCCTCTTATGGCACACAGCTGGCTTCCACATTCAAGCCCTTCTCATTGTCTCAGCCTCATTGAATTCCAGCTCTTGATTAAGCCCCTAGGAAGCTTCCTCAACATATAGGCAAAACACTGTGGGGGAGTGACTTCAATTACAGCAGGACCATACTTTCCAGAGGTGGTGGTGGTGGTGGTAAGGACAGGGACCATTAAAGTCAGCTCTGGCTACTGATGAAATGTTGCTGGTAAATCGTTAGTGTCAGTCAGGAGCTGAGATGTCAGGCTAGACCAGCTTGGCCTTGATCACCTCCCCTCCTTCCTCAATATGCCCTACAGGGAAGATATGTTGGGCAAGTAGAAATAGCAAAGACACATGTAGGATGTCCAGATTCTTGTTATTGTCCCATTTTTATTTCACCCCCTGAAACCCTAAGGATGTTTGCTCAGTAGGCATGTGTATGATCTCCTGATGGGACTGTCACCTCCCCCTTTCAAGCTGCTGGAGGTAATATAGGTTATGTAGCTACTGATGCTACATGGATCAAGGAGGTATGGGAAAAATCAGAAAAGAGGAAACATTAGTAAATGTGAAGTTTCAGTAATTGTGAATCTTAGTTAAGATCTGGTGCCTGACGAAAACAGATGGAAAACTGTCAAGACTCTCTGACAGCGCATATTTAGATCTCAGTGAGATCGTCGCTAGAGATAACTTTGAAGCTGATGTGACCTTGCTTCACTTTGGCAGTGGGACCACCCTTCTTACGCAGGTACAGAGATTTCAGATCACGGCAGTCGCTGGGGTCAGCATCCAGAGTAACTTGCCCCAGGAACTGATCACAGAATTTTCTGCTGTTCCAGACCTGAAGAGACCAATCAAGGAAGTGGGGATCAACAACAAACTGTGAGACTGATTGATCTAGTGACATCTAGGATGTACATCAAGAGACATTTTTATCTTTCCCTGATAACCCTTTGATTGAGAGGATAATATTCGAAACAATATAGATATATAGATGAAAGTAGAGGATTTGTTATATAAAGGCAGGTGATCAGAAGTAGTAAGCCAGAAATATGTCGTGTGTGTGTGTGTGTGTGTGTGTGTGTGTGTGTGTGTGTGTGTGTGTGTGTACATACTAGTCTAGCAATATCGGGGTTAACAAAACTAGCAAATGTTTTCTGTCATGGGACTCCATAGTACATGTGTTCACAAGTGTACTCATGAACGTATGGTCTTTTGCCTGTTGGAAATAAGTCAAGATCTTTAAGGTGGAGATAAATAGTGAAGTTGGTGCTTTGCTTAATGAGAAGTGTTATGATTACAAACCAAATAAATAATAGATAGCCTTTGCCCTGCATCCTTACAATGTGATATACTTGGGAGAATCTAATATGTGTTAGATGACACAAACTCACCAAGGTCCCTTGTTCAGTCTTACCTGGATGATAATAGGAATGTCAGTGGTCCTTCTGTAGAAAATGGCCTGTGTGTCAAAAATGGCATGCACAGTATTCTTCTGGACAGGGGAACGGACCTCTTCCTTTCCACACTTGATGACCAGATATGGATTTACAGCTGGAACAAAGTGAAATTTTGTTTTGGTTCTCTTTTTTAACACAGTAATTAGTTTCCTTTCTAGAGAGGCAAGAAGCTATGATTTCACAAAGTCCAATCTGGACATATAGGAAAAGAAAGGTGACTGCTACATAGACAGTTTCCAACAAAGTTCACATTCCATTATCTAGAAATGCTAAAATCTCTGTGCTGAAAATATCAGTGGAGATATTAATTGCTGATAATGTTTTCGACACATATATGAAGTGACTAAAATAGAAGTTTGCTTTCCCGAACACCCCTGCACTTCTTACTTTCATTGGCATACTTCTTCTCCAGGCCCTCAGCACTGTGAACAGTGATCTGGGTTACCACCTTTGGGTAGCCACGTGCCAGGTTCCAGCAAGACATCTTGGGCATATCCAATGTCAGTTCCCTAGAACATTAAAAAGGTGCATCACCTCATGATGAAATGAACATGCCTCAACAGACTTCACTGTGGAAACATGTAAGAAGTTGAGAGACCAATCCCATCTCTACCCAGATGTGTCTTTTATTTTTATGAGGGTGGTTTTCTTTTCTCTGGTTTACAGGACTGACACATACAGATCAGAGTGAGTATGGCTAGAGGAAAGCATAGCTTAGTCTACCTTGCACTGAGAACAAGATAGAGGAGTGATGAAGAGTGCCAGAAACTCAAGAAAAGATAGAACCAATCAGAGAACTGAAGATAAAATACAAAGGCCAGAGCTTAAGAGACGGGCCCCTTCCCCTTAAATGCCAGATCAGAATTCTAAATCTCAGATCTCTGTTGGAGAATTTTCCATAGCTCCACCCAGAGAAATATTTTGACCACTTTCATTTCTATCAGTGAGGCCTGAGTTGAGCATAGTGTCTCCTTAAGTATATGAATAGAGGAATATGGGTGAAAGGCTCAGGATGAGAAGAAGAGAACAAGGGTTAGAAGTGCATCACAATAAAACTGAACCTGAGCTGAACAGGCACTTCACAGAAGATCCTCAGTAGAAATTCGCTGGTGCGGCCGTGCTGGAACATGGTTGGAACAAGCACATAGTTGCCCTTCTTCAGATACTTGCTCAGAAACACAGTACGGGTGTCAATATAGGTGGAAGTCCCAGCACGCTCCTGAATATACAGGTGGTGAAGGCGGAACCTGCGATTAATCTCCACCTAGAAGCAAAGAAGATGAAGCATCCCATTCTGTTAACATCAGAGCTTTTATGTTAGAAGGTCCCACTTCTGCTGTCTTCTTTATCCATTCATAATTTTTCTCACTCTAAAACCTCCTAACTTAGACTTGGAATGTTCTTACTCTTTCTGCTCCAAATGCTGTTCTTACCTTGAAGAGCTCAAAACCAATGATGTAATTGTCAGGTCTTCCCATTCGGCGGTAAGTGCGTAGGTCCTTCTGTTGCAGTGACATGATGATCTTATGGCCATCCTCAGGCACGGTGAAGATATACTGAGGGAAAGGTGTCATCAAAGACATGAATTAGCACTCCCATTCAAGATAATCTAAGCTAAGTTTGTGGGAATAAAATTCTATAATGGGAAGCCAAGTCTCAGTTCAATTTCTATGCTTTCCTATTGACCAGACAATGACTTAACAGAAAATTAATTCACTACTAAGTAAAGATCATTATACTTGCGTCTCTCTATGGGATCCAGCATGTACTGAAAGCTCCATTTTTAGGGCTTTGGTGCCAAACAGGGGAAGCTTTAATATGTATGTTCCTGATAAGTTATTCATTTCTTCCTGTTATTATACACTTATGTTTAAATCTATATACATAAACATTCCAGAATTCATAAAGGCAGAATTCTTATTCCACTCAACTAGACTTGGCCACACAGCCCTGGGTAGACTCGTGAAGCCATCCTAGACATGTGAGCAACCCAGGTAAGGGTCCCAAAGGTCAATCTTGTGTATACACATACAGATTCATTCCCCAAGTTTGGTACGGTTGCCTGGTACCTGAAACTTTTCTAAGGCTGTAAGTTGGAGTGACATAGGGGAGGGGTAAAAATAATTAAGTTTCTTTAGGAACAATTAAGATGGAAAGGGTGAAGAAAATTATGGATTAAGTAAACCAGTTTTCTGAGCCTTCTTGTTCTCCAAAATGCCTGAGCAATGAGATCTATAGGAAGAAGAGATATGGCCTTGGGCAGCAAGGCAGCAACGTCGCCAGAGTTATGTCTGCTCTGCGTTAGCACATCTTCACACATGTTATTATAAATTCAGGCATGGGATGCCCTTCAATGGCACCTATAATAGGATTGTGGTGGCAAATAAATTGAAGGAGAAACTGACAGGGCAGTGATTTAAATCCTGAGGGGGGTGGGGGGAATGGCCTCATACTTGAAGAGAAAAAGCAAGTGATAGTGATGGATTTCAGAAGTGTAATCTATATGAAAAAAAAACAAAAAATATGATGTGTGTGTGTGCATCAGGTGAACAATTAGACAGTAAAGACAAATGAGAAAGAACTGAGACAGTGTCTGGAAGCAGATTCTCTCTCTGCTATGTGAGACCATCGCCAGAAAGCAAGAGTTGCAAGCTGTAACATTCAGAACAGGAGAGAGGCAGCTGGAGAAACTGACTCAGATTTGAAAATGTTGCCAAGGTAAGTCTCTGGAAAAAGACCTTGTCTTCTGGGTCTTAAAAGCATCTGAATCATTCCCTGGGGATTGTGGTTGATGAATATTATGCAATAGATTCAAACACCTGGTGCTAAATGAGTACTCCAGAGAGGACCAAAGTGAGATCTGACTCTTACTGGATGGATATCTTGGAGGCAAAGAACAATTAATTGACTCTAACCTGAGGATTCTGTAGGAAGGTATCACGGTTGTTATAGCAACCTCCTGATCGGTTCATCAGAGGGTCATCATCCACAGTCCAACATCCCACCACGGATTCCAATTCCTTGCGGCCAAAAACAGGGTTGTTCACATTGCGGCAGACATTCAGTTTGTGAAACTTGTGGCAAAAATCTTCCAGACTCATCCTAAATAGAAGCAACGGGGAAAGAAATGAAAATGGTACTTAGAATATATTTCTACTAAGGCACCGAAATTCCTTATTGCAGAAAAACTTCTCACCAAAATTCTCCATCATCAGACATAACAAGCCCCAGGTTCTTGCGGTCTGTTACAGTCAGTTGCTGCCACTCTTCAGAACTAAAAGCAAATAAAGAACAAAAGAG
Source organism: Lophiomys imhausi (assembly GCA_907164525.1). Classification (NCBI taxonomy): domain Eukaryota; kingdom Metazoa; phylum Chordata; class Mammalia; order Rodentia; family Muridae; genus Lophiomys; species Lophiomys imhausi. Next base: position 355,368 of record CAJQZJ010035412.1, on the reverse strand, counting down.
TAAGTCATTGTTCTTGTCAGGATGTCAACAGAAGAGAATACAAAAGGACTAGACTTACTTTGTTTTATCTCTGGCTGGGTTGCAGACCACAAAGCTCAGAGATGTCTGTTGTTTGACAGCCCACTAGCAATCTAGAGGGATAGGGCTGGGGGAACTACAGAGCTTTGGAGGTGGGGCAATGAAAGTGAATTGCCACTCACATTTCACTCCAGGGGCCACTCCATTCTTGTCTTCCCAGTGGGTTCCTCAGGCGAACCATATACAGCTTCTCAGTAAGGAAGACTTCCACAAGTCTTTCTCCAAGACGGAGCTTGCGAATATCAGTCATGGTATAGGTGTAACCCTTCAGTAGACCCCAGTCTGTTTCAACTTCTTGTTCCTCCTGGTTGGGAGACTGAGAGCAAAGAAAGATACATAAGGACATAGGAATTGGGAGACCTAAGTTCTGGATCCCCTTTTATCTGGGTTGGTTCCCGCCACTATGATTGAATCAAGTTCTCCCTTTGCAAATGGAAATTTGATCCTAATACCTAATCTATCACAAAAGAAGTGGAAGAGGTAAATTAATGTAATACAACAACTTACTTTAAAAATTGAAATTCCCACAGGAACATAGACTTTGTTTCCTATCAATGAGACACTTTGCCCTAGTGGTGCTGCCTTGTAGACCCCCAGTGTATGAAGAGGCTCTTGGCCCTCATATGACTACTGAACTGGGGCAGGGGACTGTTACGTAGGGACACTCCACTCCAGAGGAGTGGGATGAAGGGGATGGGGGTAGAAGATTGGAAGATGGGACTTGGAGGAGCCAAAAGAGGGCACTGTGATAGAGCTATAACCTGAAGTAATAAATAACTATTTTAAAAAATTGAAATTCCCCAAATAATTACTGTCCTACATAATATGAACTGTGATAAAGAAAAAATGTGCTAGGGCAGATTCATTCTGTAAGGGAACAGTTATAAATTAAATATCCAGGAGCCAAGATAGTAGTAATAATTTACCAGAAGTTATTTATACCAGCTTTGATGATGCCTTGGCCCTGAGCGGAACGACTTGTTCAAAGGGTTTAAAAAAAAAATTAATGCTCCTCAGTCTCCAAGCCAGGACTCCGTGCCTATGTTAGCTTTCTGAATTCCATTATTGGATCTCTTTGTGAATCTCTGGGTTAAGCACAATGTTCCCTGCTAAATGTTCTTGTCCTCTGTGTCAGAGGTGAGCATGAAGTGGTTGTCTTGGGTGAGCACATACCTCAATGGAGCAACAAATTAGACCTCCTTTGGTGAATGTCTTGTACAGCTCTCCAAAGAGCTTATACTTCTCCACAACAAGATCAGTGTACCTTCCTTTCTGCATGTCAACAATTTCAGCCAATGTGCCTGTGAAGTCCATGATGATATCAGTGACGGTCAGGCCATCCAAAGCCTCATAACAGCCCAGCAGCCTGGAAGCAAGGACTCAGAGTTATCTCAGTGGAATTAGTTACCCAGGTCGAAGACATCATTTTCCCCAGAATTAAAACAATTCTTGCTTAGCCATTACCAGCTGGCTTGTCTCTGGATATAAAGTGGGAAATACTTTGAGATTACAATTAAAAACATCTAGGCATAGGCTATATTGATGAATGCTAGTCCATGTAGAAACTTCTTTCTACATGCAAATGACAGACAAAGTTAAATGAAGATGAGAATTCCATGTGATCTTCAGATTAACAACCTGAAAGGTTACATAGGAGAACTAGGATTTAACAGAAAACAGAGCAGTTGATTCCTCTCTCATCTATGAATGCTGAGAGGCAAGCCCAGAGCCAAAGAAATGTCTTTAATCTTACTGAGATGCAGCCCAGTTTTAACTCTAGGGTTGAGCTTATGCAAAGTTATCCTTACTTTGCATAAGCTTTTTCCAGTAGAGCATTCCAAAACTCATTCATGGAGGTGGAGAATGAGAAGACCAGGTCTCCATTGATGGTGGGCAGCAAATCATCAATCACCACCTCAGTCCATTCTCCAAAATGCCAGAAACGGAAATGAAATATTCCAGCATATTTTTCTGGCTTTCGAGGGTCCCATTCCTGTTCCTTATGGTTGGGAATTGTCTGGAAACGTAAGAACATTTAGTCAAGTATTGCTCACAAGATTATATCCAGACATAGAGATTATAGTGAGGTCCCAGGGAAGCCATACAGCAAATGGGAGCTTTCCAAATATACTTGCTTTGAGACTAGGTTAGAAAAGTCCATGGACAGAAATATGCCCTAAATAATGTTATGTGGGTTCAGAAACTTTAACACTCAAAAAAAACCCCACAAAAACACCAGAAAAAGCAGAAATGTAAGATTTCTGGGCTGATTTCACACTGAGCTCAAAATAAGAGACACAGTAACATGCAAGTTTTCTAACAATCACAACTGGTGCAACAGAGCCATGTTACAGAAAAAAAAACAAAACAAAAAAAACCTCTGCTCTCTGGCTCAAAAGACCAGAATGAGTTTTTCTGGTGCCTATCACTGCCTGCATATTTCATTGTACTTTTTTAAGAGAAAGTGTTTAGGAAAGCCTGGTACTGTACACACTATAAATTTCCCACCAAACTAGCATACACAACAGGTACTAGCATAACAGCAACAAAACTGACAAAAGAAAGTGTAGATTTCACAGGTATATATGGCTTGTGCAGTGTGTATCTAAATGGTAGGATACAATGGAAGCCACACTATAAAGACAATTTTATCAAAAGAATAAAGCTAGAAAACTGCATCTTCTCATGTATGTTAACGTTCATAAAGATATTTTATACTCCTTTCTCAGCTCTTTTCTCCTCACACATTTTCCCAGCTATTTTGGTTCATTTATTGAACATATAATATTTATTACACAATCTGTATAGTAGCACTCCCCAGATACAAGGTGGCAATTATGCGGCTTATACCAATCTTGCGTGCATGATTAATTTACATAATACGGCATCCTGTATTGGAAGACCATGGTTGTGTCCTCTGATACCTATTTTCATTTTCATGTAAGCCAAAGAATATTACAATGCAAAGCTACCTCTTGGACATATTTTGTTTAAGGACGTCCAAATGATAATGTTAATAAATATGTACAGTATTGTTCTTGGACATTATGTTTAATTGGTTGCCCTTAGGATTTTTAAAGCCATATTTAAATTATCTTTGTGACTGACTGAATAAAGTACATTTCAAATTTAAAAAACCTCTGCTTCCACGGGTCACTTTTGCTGTGTGTGATATTACCATACCTGACTTTACTGTTGTAAATACATAGGATACTGAAGAGACAGTTGGAGGGGTTTCCATAGGTAATCAATAAACTAAATGATAGACTATTCACATAGATTCACTATCAATTGTTTAAACACACAAGCAAGACATTTAAAAGTAATATGAGGACTGGAGAAATGGCTCACTAACTGGGAGCATTTACTCCTTAATCATCAGTACTGGAGTTTGGATTCTAGCACCCAAGCCAGGTGCTCCTGCAAATGCTTGTGATCCCAGCTCCTCAGATGGGAGAGGTAGGAGGATTTAGGGAATGTGATGGGTTCCAGGTTAGTGGAGAAAACACAAGTTCCACTTCAGGGATAGATCCTGCCCCAAAATAAATAGGTCAGAGTACAAAAGGAAGGCACCTACTGTCCTCTTCTAACCTCCATACATGCACATAGGGTGCATCTACATGTGTGCACGTGTGCATGTATCCACACAGACAAATAAGCAATAAAATAAATAAAATACATCTTAAAAATTACAACCAATAAAAATATGATGCTTACTCTGTTTTACCCTGTCTGGAGTTTATGTAGATTTATTCTACATAATACGGGTGTTAGTCGTGTCATCAATACAGTCACATTTTTGGAATTCTCTTTTGTAAAAATTTCAAATAAATATTCCAAATCTGTTACTATGAAGAAAATGCTTATTGTCCTAAACCAAATGTTCTTTGTTGCTTTGAATTTTATATGAATATTATAGGAATGTCTGTATTATTAACAAGTTATTAGAACCTTTTCAAGGGTCCATTTCTATTCTTCTCACCTTTTCTCTTATGAATTTATGTGTTAATGACTTCCTAGCTCCTACTGGCTTCATAACAAGTTGATGCAAAGAATACAGTATGAAGAAATCCTGAACCAAAAGACTACAAATGACAACAAAAGAGCAATTAGTATATGTGATAAAGCAAGTACAGCAAAATGTCAGTGTTAGAATCTAGTGTATATGGTTTTTCACTGTAAAACTCAGCTGGTCAGAGTTTGTGAAAATTCTTACAATAGAAATAAGTCACCCTACTTCTGGCTTAGGGAAATAGAATGATCTCGGAAAGTTATGAGCTGATTTTCTGTCAAGTTACTCAAGAAGAAAGTGGAAATAGACTAAGATCCCACAGAAAAGGTAATACCTTTGTCCAGTGTGACTCCTGAACAGCCAAACAGGAAAACGCAGAGATCATTGACTTGTTTCCCAGTCTTCCCTGGATCAGCTGGTGGTTGCTGATGTTGCCCACAATCAGATGAGGGTCATCAGAAATGTCCTAGGGAAACAGTAATTGGTTATTCAGGAGTCAGGGAGGAGGTTTTCCAAGAGTCACTGGAAACTGAACTAAGCCTTTATGGAGGAGATAGGGTTAAGTGAGGCTAGGATTTTTAGAGATATTATAAAGGGAAGGTTGGGAATATTGGTAGTAAAAACACAAAGTAGTGGATAATCAGTGCACAGAGTGAAGAAATGGAAGGAGAGAAATGAAAGAACTAGGGTGTCATGTGCTGCTGGAAGGTCTTTGTCATTGGGCTTTGCAGGCATTGTCACCACAGCAGTGAACACTGAAAGACAAGAACTAAGAAATTGAGCGCTGCATTCTGATTTCATTTTTGTCATTTTTGAGATTTCCCTGAAGTATTGGTCGTCAGAATAGTAATAGAGGTGAACATTAGTGGATTAATGCATCTGCCTCTGTAGGAAAATCAGTTAGGAGACCATACAGGAAGCCTTTTTCTAACACAAAGCAAAGCCAACAGCAGTTTCCATGACAACCAGCTTTTCCAACCCCCACCTTTGTATGAATATAAATGACAGCAGCATTAATAGAAGGTGTTAGTAGACCATTCAGAGGAATATTTCAACAGACACTCTCCCCATGGTGTATATTCCAAGAGTTGTCTGACCAGAGAATGGGGGCAGTATTTGCTAGGGGAATACATATGTATTTTTAATTTAGTATATTATCAGCTGGGTCCTTCCCACTGTGAGTAGGAAAAAATGGAAGCCAAATAATGTAGCTACAACAAAATGTAATGAAAACAAAATGGAGCTGCTTGCCTAGAGAGAAAGAATCCCCAAAGATTACCCGGTGATGGAATGGATACCATAGTGAGTGAATACTTGAGTTGACTACTGATCGGTCCCTGGACAAGTGATGAACATTGAGGTATAGCAGATAAAGAGACAGGCACGAGCCAAAAAAAAAATGCATTACAGAAGACATCATATAATTGTAGACTTGATGTGGCGCAGAGCATTAGCACATGCAGGGTTCAAAGACATCAAACTCCAATTAAGTCTTGATAAATGGAATCAGTTTCATGGAAGCAGTTGCTGGCCCATAAATTGACACCCTGCATACCCTGCTGAAATAAATTACAGTTGCAAATAGAAAGTCTAGGTGCACACCCTTTAAAATTATTAAATAGAAACAGCTATATTTTTCTAGTGAACAATGTCTATTTTTTAAATAGGTATACTTCTCCTTGATGAAGGGTCTGGTCTACAGAATGAAGTATTCCACACATCTGTTAGAAGTCAAAATAGATCTAGAAAGTAACAGACATTCTGGGCTGGGACAAAGGGAACCGATTAGGTGAGTTGTCAGCTTTGCATTTGCTGTCCTTTTTTTTGTTGTTGTTGTTGTTGTTTAAGATGCACCTCTGGTGTCTTATCACTGCCTTTTACCTTTGGAGACTACTTCTATTTTACTAAATAGTTTATGGGTTGTCAGTTGCTTTTTCTTTCCATATACTGAGCACAGAGCAGGTTTGTTGGATGAGACAGAATCTGAAGCATCTCCTCTCTGTTTCTCTGCTTTTTCTAAGATGAAATTAAGAAGTATCCTTGTTCATCCCTCAGTAAGACATTATCACTTTAGTGGGAGGAAGATGTGAAGTTATGCCCTAATTTCTCAGATACAGATAGACCATAAGATTGTTTCCTAGCATAGAATGCAGCCAGGTGAGTATAGTTGATAGGTGAAAAATGGTGTGCTTTTTATATGTTTTAAGGAAAATGGATTGCTGGTTTTATGTAGTTACCAGGGGTTGGAGTTACTTTGCAATGCATTTAAGTTAAGTAAGTAAGAGACTACACACAGTCAATACTTTTAATGTGTGAAGTTCTACTCACATAAGGGAGCAAAAAGACGTATAAACATATTCAAAATGAGGAACTAGGTGATTACTATCCTCTGTATGAATTAGATATAGTTACCACTAATAGCATGCTTTACAACTTTATATTAACTTCAAATTTTCATGTAGAATACTGAAAAGTAGGTTTCAAAACACAGTAATAGTCATAGAATATCAAAAACAGAAGGGATGTTGGAGACTATCTTGTCTTATTTCACAGTGGAAGAAACAGGGTGATCAGATGGGGCAGTCACTTTGTTCTCTGGTTATCTGACTAGTCACTAGGACATCTAGGTCTAAAATCTTTGATTCTTCATAAAAGCATAATATTAAAGAAGGGTCCTCAAGACTATGGCTGGCCTATTCCTTTCCCTTTAAGCTTGTCAATGGTCCTGTGTAAGGAAATAATATTGTACAGCTCCCTGTAGATATCCATTCCGATATTGTATACTCTTTGCTCAACACTTCGTGGTTTGTTTATTTATTTGTTTATTTATTTATTTGCAATATTTTCTCAGCTCCTGGTTATAGAAAAAAGTCATCAATAGACATTGATTTCCAGAATTCAAGTGACTGAGTATAAATTAGTATTGCACTGCATGAAAGTCCCACTATGTGGAAGACAGGCAACAGGTCATTCTAAAGTCATATCTTATACCTCTTACATGAAACATTGAAGGACTAGAAAACAGTCAAGGAATTAGAAAAGATAAAAAGAATGATCCAATGCAAATTGAACAGCTCCAAGAATTTTCCAGCAATAACTCAAAAATAATGAAATGGCTCTTAAGTGACTTGTGCTGTATATTGAAGCACACTGGATGTCTTCCTGTTAAAGTTAAAGAAGGAAGGTTGTAGATATCTTTCTGCAACTCCAAACTGAGATGCAGAGCATATATAAGACACTTCAGCCTGAACCATGATGGCGTGGTAAGAATGGGGTTCAGTGAGAGGCCACAGCTCACATAATCGTAATATCAGGGTGGCTTGAGAGTAGTGAGGACATGTACGAGATGCTGTGCTCCTAATGGCTCCAGATGTGTTGGCACAGTCGAAGTGATTCTTCAACTGAGATGTTTGGCAAAGCAAAATAGTTTCTTAGGTAGAGTATACATAATACTAAGAAATTGAACATAAGAAAACCTGGAGTGTTCGCCAAATACTATCACCCCAAGTTAAATGTTCTGTAAAGAAGGCATCTTTTCTAGGAAACATATCCTCTTGGCCGAGCATTGAGAGACCTCATCCGTATTCCCAGGAATCTCTGGTGGGATGGGACATACAATTATGAGATCTGTAACCCTGCAAAGGTCACTCTATTTGCAATAATTACATACAGGCCTTTAGCAATTGTTTATGCAAGGAGCATTTAAAAGCAGAAAGGATTGTGATTCAGGGTAAAGCATCAGGAAGCATAGTAATATAAAATATTTCTTATATAACCAGCATCCCAGAAGAGTGGAGGCAATTTCAAAAGCACTGTGTGCAGTCTAGCTGGGGGAGTAAGTAGGGATATGGCCAGCCCTTCAATAGATACTTTATGATTGACCATTCCCAGAAGGATTAGGGACCAATTGGCATAAAACTTCCATTGAGAACCTGAGATCTGTGTGAGCTAGCCCAAATAACCTTTCTCTTGTTTTGCAAAACTGTACCAGATGGGAAGTTTATAGGTAGACCTGGGGTCACAGACCAATGTTGCTTGCTCTCTAATGAATCTAGCTTCACCTGCTGGGGATTTCTATTTCCTGACCTCTTTTTTAACTAATTGTTATTGTGTGTGTGTGTGTGTGTGTGTGTGTGTGTGTGTGTGTATGTATGTATGTATGTATATACATACATGTGTGTTTATGTATGTATGTGTATATACATTCCTAAATGTAACCTGCTCATTCTGGATAATGCTGCTTTATGTATGCTTTCAACACTCCCTGGAGAAACTTCTCCCAATCCCAGGTTTCCTTGGTATAATTTCCTTGCTAAGTTTTCCCATGCCATTCTTAAGACCATAGTTTTAATACGGAATTTCTTTATCCTCCGGTTCCACCTGTACAATGTAACAAAATGGCCACTGTCTAGAGTACACCACAAAGGAATGCTGAACAAAGGTCTTTGGCAGTAGATGTAGAACTAAGAAGCTGACCATGAACTTGACAGAAGATCTTGTGCAGGAGCCCTTTCTTCTTCCACAGCTGGCTGTGCAAATTCCCATGAGGCTTTGCTTCATGTAAATCAGGGATTAGATGTGTCTGATTCTGGGACACTATTGTAGGTGGATATGAGTCAGTCAGGAAAAAAGCCAGAGTGGTTGGAGAGAACTGGAGAAAAGATTTCTGTGGGAATTTGGCATGCAAATTCAGCCTAAATTTTTTACCTGCAGACTCACAATTACACTGAAGCTTCATGGAACTTACTTCCCATAAATTATTAAGACTGCAATTTGTGCCCTCAGGAGTAAAGGAAAGATAAAAAAAAAACACATGGAAAATACTTGTGTGCCCAGAAATCTACAAGAAAAGATGGGGCCACTGGATCTTTATTGAGTAAAGAAACAGAGTTTTTTCTATGGAGGGTATAGATAGTTAATCTGCCACCAGCTAATTTAAGATATCTTTGATTTCCTGTGTATATACTGCTTCGTTAAACCAAGCCAGAGCCAGGTGTAGTGAAGCAGACCTATTTTTCCAACACTTGAGGTCTCTGAGGCAGGAGGATTATGAGTATAAGGCTACCCTGGGCTGCATAACAAGACTGTCTCAAAACAAACTTTAAAATACAGAAGAAAACTTGAAAATAGGAAGGAACAAGGTGAAAATCACTCTTGTTCTTCAAAGAAGTTGGGGAGTCTCCTAGAATTAAGTGTCTTCAAACAGCAATGGTATTCAGGGGTATGTAGTCTTAGGATGTAGAAGCTTTAAACAAGAAAGAGACAAAAACCCTCAAGATTACGGCAATAAATAAAGGATCATGGTAGAGAGCTTGTCTAGCACATACAAAGGCCTAAGTTTGAACTCCTGTGCTGGAAAAGAAAACGTATGCCAGATTTGTGCACATCCATAGTTCAGCTATTTTGCAGATTGGGTCAAGAGAATGACAAGCTGAGACTTCTTTTCAAAATAGAATTTTAGGCAAGTTGCAGAACATAACTCAGTGTCAAATCACTTACCTAGAGTACAGAGAAGGAGGAAAGTTCATTTATCATGCCCTCCCTATTTTGAAACTTTCCAGAAAAAAAAAAAAAACCTAGTTGAGCATGAGGTAGAAGAATAGGGGTGGAGGGGAGTCTGCACAATTCCCGGCAAACCAGCGCCTCAATTTTCCCAGTAAAGCTATGAAATGCAATGACCCATCTTCACTTCCTGAGTCAATTCAGAGAAACCTAGTCCTGTGTCTCAGCCCTTCTGATAGGAGGCCAGAGACCAGTGACATGGTTCTTCAACCCAGGCTTGCCCTCTTTTCTAGTTGTAAAGGAATCCACAGCTTTCAGGGAAGACTCAAGTGATATCCCACAACTTATTTTCACATGATGATCTACCCTTCCTCAAAAATTCTAAGTACCTTTTTAATTATAAGCTATACAATAACATTTCATATCTCTAGCATCAAGATACTATTTAACTCTTTAGTAGCTCAATATCAATTGTCTTAACCAGCGGAAGGATGCCTTGTCCCAGGCCATGGTGATGTGTTGCTCAAGGGAGAGCATTAAAAAAGGGGGTTCAGAGGGTCCTCAAGTATCTCTCTCCTTTGGGTTCATTAACACTGTTCCCATGCTGTGTTCTCTAAAGGGAGATCATGGACCTGCTTAAGCAATATTCTGATAAGAGGGAAAACTTAGGTGGACTTTGAAGTCAAGTCCTGAGTCAATTCTTAGCTTGCCAGTGGTTTGACTCTGAGGGAATCTTTACCTTCTCCTTGGAGACCTAGTTTACTCATCAATATGAAAGGCAAAATATCTACAGTTTTTAGTCTTGTTTTGTTTCTATATTGTGTGGGGAGGAGTGTGGGCACATGCACACATATGACATGCATGTGAAGTCAGATGACAACTTGTGGGAATTGGTTCTCTCCTTCCACCATGTGGGTTCCAGGGACCAAACTCAGATCTACAAACTTGCTGGCAAATACTGTTACCCGATGAATCATGTTGCAGACCCTTGCTATTTTATTAATTTATTTAGGTTTGTTTGAGACAGGGTTTCTCTATGTAGACCTGACTGTCCTGGAACTCACTCTGTAGACCAGGCTGCCCTCAAACTCAGAGATTTGCCTGCTTCTGCCTCTCGAGTGCTGGGATTAAAGTCATGCATTACCATGACCTACTCCCTGTTATTTTTTTTAACCAGAAAAAGTAAATTACATCAAAGAAATTGTAACATACCTACCTTGCTAAGCCATGGTTAGTAAGGATGAAGTGAAATAATATATAGAGAACTCCAACACATAATGCAATCCATACTTGGCATGCTATAAATCCAATTCTTTTTACCCCTCCCCTTGTGTTCATTCTCCACACTTCCATACACACACATTCCTTACCACTGAAACTTATTGTAGAAGGAGTATAGTTTACTTTAGGGAAAAAATAGACAATCGTCATAATTATTAAGTTTTTACCCTCCCTGTGAATCCATCTAGGATTAAATCTACAGAATTTAGACGAAGAAGATAAAGTACAAAGAAATGAGCCAATACAGAGGGGAGAAGATGCGTCTAAAGACATGCCAACAGAGGAAGCGGTGTCTACTTGGTTCACACCTGGAAAATGGCTTCATGTTGCCTTCCAACTTTGCCACCCAGCCCAACAGATATCTTTCCATCTACCCTAGGAATTCATCCCCATCAATCCTTTCTCCTGCATCTTCAAATTCCTCTTTACTATCTTTACTCCTTAGCCTGCAACTATGTTCAAGTCCATCTCATTTTTAAAAGATACCCATCCAATGTACTTCTCTCAATTTCCTGTTTCCCTTTTAGGTGCTTATGCCACTATTTACCACCATCCATTCATAAGTTTGGTTACCTAACAAGATTTCTCTCTCTTTTTTTTCAAGTATGTTTTTCTTTGTGTTGTTGTGTTGTTTTGTATGTTTGTGTGTTTGTTTATTTTTCAAAACAGGGTTTCTCTGTGTGACAGAGCCCTGACTGTCCTAGACTCGCTTTGTAGACCAGGCTGGCCTCGAACTCACAGAGATCCTCCTGCCTCTGCCTCCTGAGTGGATCTGAATGGATTTAATCTTTGATGGTATTAAAGGCGTGCACCACAATGCCTGACCTTTTTCAAATATTTTTAAGGAGTATATCTCATATCTTTGGATTCCTAAACACCAGCTAATGGATTCTACTCATGTTTCCTGGATTTCTTTTTATTGCAGACAAGCAAAATTATCTGCAAAGATGTCAACAACTTAAAGCCTTAGAAATGTAGATTTCTCCCACCCTTATATTTTCTCTTTGTTTTCTTATATTTGATACAGGGACTGAATCTCTGCTTTATTGCTGAGCTACACTTCCAAGCTCCAGCCCTATACTTTTAATAGGTATCATTTTTTTGGTTGTTGTTACTGTTAATCAACACTAGTCACTAGGAAATCTAGGTCTGAAGCCTTTGATTCTTCATAAAAACATAATATTAAAGAAGGAACCTCAAAATTTCGACTGTCCCATCCCTTTCTTCAAGTATAAAAAAGAGACTTATGAAAACAATGTAACTAGGCACAATCTGGTGGCAATGTGCATCAACTAAAACTCTTAGAATTCCATGTAAGACTTTAATTCCTGAATTGCAACAACAGCAAAATGAGCTGGTGACTAAGGTAGTTCACAATCACACAAGAAAAGACATTTCCTTACAAAGGGAGTTTTCAGGTCCAAGAACTTGCATTTTATGATATCTTCCTGTGGGCCATGTACCTGATCATTCGGAAAGATCTCCAATAGATTTCCTTCTGTCCAGCTGTACCCTCTTAATAAAGCAAGGTTGCTTATTATTTTCGAGACTCTATCACTATCTTATTATAATTGAGCTCTAGTTCATATAGAGCTTATGGAGAGCTGTTGAACTCTGCTGTGAGACACACAGCATATAAGTGTTCCATTGAGACCCATAATAACTATTAGTAGTTAATATTAATGAGTGTCAATAGACTGTACTTATATGTGAATCCTACTAGCTAAATGGAATGACACAGTGGATGATATCTAATAACCAGATCAAAAGCCTCCTTCCCTGCAATGCAAGCTCTGTCTTCTAGATGTAGAAATCATTTCACTGATGCTCAGTGTATAAAAAGATATTGGCCTCATTGATTTGATATAATCTTTAAGTTAGTACAACAGACAGCTAACTAGAGGCAGGAGTATAGTTTCTTTCTAGATTGTAATAATTACTAAAGTGAAATTTTAAAATGAATAAACACAGTATATTTCCTTTTCTGTTGCCACTCTTTTTATATGATTAATTGACTAAATTTTTGTTTTCTTCAAGCTAAAGTCTATTTAAAGCTGTTTCTGTGTGAGGTGATGGATATGTCAATTCATTTTTGTTAGTCATTTTAAATTGTATAAGCATATAAAAACAGCATATAATCCATACATATGTGTGTGCATATATATATGTATATAATCTGTTAATTATTACTCAACAGAGAGAGAGATAGCAACAGTGAAAGAAAGGAAGAAAACTGACTTACAGATTTTTCTAAACAGTAGGTCAACGTAAGTAAAAGAGTGGATTGTGTGGAGTTTTGAATCAAAAGACCAAGGAGATGGAAAATGAGGAGAGAAATGAGATGTACCTGAGGGCGTTTCCACACAACCTTTCCCGGAAGCAGCCGGTTGAAAAACAGAGAATCATTCTCTGGCAGGAAGGTAGGGTCACAGAAAAGCCGGCCATCTTTGATGCATTCCTGCTTCAGTTCCTGGTACTTCTGGTTTTTGAAGAGCGTCAGAGGAGGACCCATATTATCCAACTACGTCTGGAATGAAAAACATTGTTACTTTGGAGGAACTTCGCAGGACTTTCAAGGATTACCTAAAATTCCCCAGATGGCAGTTGTCTCAATGGCTTCTTCTCAGGGCCTTCAGACTGAGGAAAAAGTCACTATGTTCTAGAAAAGAAGAGTCAAAACTCAGACAAATATTGGGTTAGAACCTTGGTTTGTTTGTCTGCCAAATGGCACAAAATGAATTTTAACAGTCTCATTGGGAAAATAGGTAACAGATGTGAATATTGCCAGCTAAGCATAAATCATTATAGTGTAAAAAGTAATTTTACATTTATACTGATACAGAACAGCTCAGAAAAGAACATTTTTAAATTTAATGATAAAGGAGAAAAAAAATCACTTTACCATGTTCAGAATAACTCAGTGTCCTGGAGTGATACATGCTTGTTGGATAGAGGAGAGCCTTTTTCAATTTTACCCTTTTACACAGCTACTTTCATTTTACCATTTAAAGAGCTTGTGTGTTTTGACTATTGGCCAAGAAGGCTAATGTAAAAAACAGAGCTCAGCAGATGGCCTCCAAACACGCAGAAAAAGATCGAAAGATTATATGCTCTTTTCTCCTTTTAACGTATACAATCATTTGCAGACTCCAAAATCAAAAGGCAGACTCTGAAATTCAATTACATTGATTTGTCAGACTATAGGTTTTTAATCCCATACCAATACAATACGCTCTTGCTTCCTTTGAAATAAATAAATAAATAAATAAAAGAAGTAAACGCCACATAGCTAAACAAAATTAATATAGTGGTTTTTCACACTGTCTGCCAGACTGACCTACACTCAAATATCCATAACAATTGGTTTGTATGAAGATAAGTTAAAAAGAAAATTTGATTTTAAATAGCTTTGTAGTGATAATAGATCTTTTGATGTCACTACTTGATTCACAAGGATAGATTTGTAACAAACTGAACTATTTTCCTCTGACATTTAGTAGTAAATAAAAAAAGTGTTGTGAAAGTTTTATGGTGTCAGCTACATTAAACCATTACTCCTATGATTTTATGAGCTCAGGGTAATTAAAACCAAAAATGTATGGTTCAGAGGGGTTTTTGGGGGTGTTCATTTGTTTGTTTACAGTTTTCATTGTATTTTATTTATGTTTTTATTTCAGAGGTTCTTATTTAAAGGATGATGAAAAAACAAAGAATAAAAGCAAACCCCCAAATTGGCTACATCAGCACTGTATAAGTACATGCGTACATATCTTTTTACATATGGGAGCATATACCCTGGTGTCTACCTCCTACCAACCTCTCAGAAGCACTGGGATTCTGCATGTATCCTACTACCACACTCGATTTCCTGACAGTCCTGGGGATTCAAATTCAGCTCCTCCTGCTTTTTCACAGAAAGTGTTTTACTCATCAAACCATCTTCCAGGCCCTACTGCAGCATTGGCTATTTTCTAAACGTAATAATAGTGTCAGTATAAAAATAATATAGTACCAGGACATTACATGCATGCCCTTTAGTATTGTAGTGCACTGCCTCGTGATGAAACACTTTCCCCACTTGAAAACCATAAACCTTTAAATCTAATTTTTCAATGTTATTTTATGGCAAAGTTGTTTGCAAGATATGTGTAACGAACATGCCCTATCTCTTAATTTAAACATTAAAAGACTGAACATAACCACAGACTTATTGTCAATATTTTTTTCAAATTAAGGATTGTGGAAACACTGCAAAACACCAATTGCTTTCTGCTAACCAAATTTAAGCTTGTTTCTGTGTTTTAAATATTAGTGTGTCTCATTGCATTTAAAGCATGGGTGGCATCAATAATAATTCTCACTTAAACATCAGAGCCAGCCTGACTATTTGCCCAGACTCCTTTTCAGAATCTATTACAAATGGACTCTAATTTTCATGTGTGTTCAAAGTTACAGCAAATATTCCCGTGTTTCTTGCTTTCCCTAGAAGGTTTGGTGGATTGCCAGAGGCTAGGGGCTGGAAATATGGGACAGTCTGAGGCAATTAGGACATTTAGTTTGCCAGAACCTCCTAGTCCCTGAACATTCTGGATAAATAGGTATTTCCTGCCCAGGAAAGCCATGTGCTCTCACAAAGTCTCCTTTGCTAATCAGGCAAATAGTAAGGCTCAC
The DNA here is from genome assembly GCA_907164525.1 of Lophiomys imhausi. Classification (NCBI taxonomy): domain Eukaryota; kingdom Metazoa; phylum Chordata; class Mammalia; order Rodentia; family Muridae; genus Lophiomys; species Lophiomys imhausi. Next base: position 339,824 of record CAJQZJ010035412.1, on the reverse strand, counting down.
AAAAGCTTGCAAGAGGAGTTTGTTACAAAGAGACCCTGTCTAAACACAGAAGCAACATCAATTCAACAAAATTAGGTTTGATTTAAAGACAACAAAATAGGGCTGGCAAGGTGACTCATCTGGGAAGGGCACTTGCTACCAAGCCTGATGACCTGAGTTCAATTCCCCAAGAACCACATGGTGGAAAGAGAGAACTGGCTTCCACAACTTGTCTATGCACACACACACACACACACACACACACACACACACACACACACACAC
>CAJQZJ010035412.1:298216-323023 GCA_907164525.1 Lophiomys imhausi | reverse complement strand
CACACACACACACACACACACACACACACACACACACACACACACACCATGGCCCTTTCTACTTCCTTTATCTTAAACTGACCTTTTAAAAAAAATCTCTGGTGCTACTTGTGTGGAGGCTTTAGATATAATAGCCCAATATTTGTGGAGCAAGTAAGTGACCACTCCCTGTCCAATGCTATATAGTCTGATTATAGTCTGATGAGTTCTATCTCAGGCTTCTGTTGTGTCTTTGCTTCCTCCAGCTTTGAGCTTAGCTGAATCATTTCCTCTATCCTGGGCATTTTCCAACCCTAGAATATAAAACTGCACTTACCCTACTGTGCCAGTAGTGATGGTTCAGTGCCTACTAGTACAGTTTGTTTCAGCAGTGCAGGGAAGTGCATTTTCATTTGGCTAACTAGCTGCATTCCCTGCCTCTTTTGAGTTTACAATCCCTCAGGGCCAGTAAATGTGTGAACAGAAGCCATGAAGAGGATGGGCTGTCAGCTTCCAAACCAAATAGCTTTGTGCCAGTGTGGGGTGGAGTTCAACCAAAACGTTGAAAGAGTAAATTGAATTTTTCCCTGTTTGGCCTGGTTAACATAAAAATATGCTTCTTTGGGTAACCAACAGAACTTCCTTTAATCAGGGGAAGCAATTCATTTGGCTTGCCATTCATTTAAGGGTTCTAGTTTCTCATGAGAATAAAAAGAAATCTCTGTCTCTATCACTTAAATTAAGAGTTACAGTGGTTGATAATCTCTGACAATGTCAAATCTACATACAGCACTTCTTGGTCACCAAGGCCCTTCCTCAGTCAAAAGATTGGTTTTCTCACTACTTGTCATTAGCCTACCTGGGCCTTTGTGCTCCATTTCTCAAGGTTAGACGAAATTTTCAGGAATACAAGTATTGGAATATTGCTGAAATAGTACTTAGCAAGGTTTCAGTAACTTCATATGGAAAAAGAAAAAACCCAGAATAGCTAAATCAATCCTGTACAATAAAACAACATCTGGAGATATCACCATCTCTAATTTCAAGGTATACTACAGAGCAATATTAATAAAAACAACACGGTTCTGGCACATAAACAGACCAGTGGATCAATGGAAATGAATTGAAGATACAGAAATGAACCCACACACCTATGGTCACTTAATTTTTGACAAAGAAGCCAAAACCATACAATGGAAAAAGGACAGCATCTTCAACAAATGATGCTGGTCCAACTGGATGTCAGCATCTAGAAGGATGTAAATTGACCCATACTTATCACTTGCACAAAACTGAAGTCCAAGTGGATCAAAGACCTTAACGTAAAACCAGAAACACTAAATCTAATACAAGAGAAAGTGGGGAAAAGCCTTGAACTCATTGGCACAGCTGACAACTTCCTGAACAGAACACCAATAGCTCAGGTTCTAAGAGCAACAATCAATAGATGGAACCTCATGAACCTGAAAAGCTTCTGTGAGGTTTTTTCTTTCTTTCTTTTTTAAATGTGAGATCTGGGGATGGCAACTCAGGTTGTCAGGACTGCATGACATAAACTACTACTCACTGAGCCATATGCTTGGCCCCTGTGAGTGAGTATGTATATATGTATGTATGTATGTATTTTGTAGTGCAGTTACATGGTTTTTTAGCATACAATTGGTACATGACAGCATTGTGTCACAAAGTCAAAGTGCTTCAACACAGCTGAATGTTATTGTCTACATCCTAAAAATAAAGGTAAGGTTAGTTCCAGGAGAAGCTCCAATAACCAGATAAGAGTGGACAAAGTTATGAACACAAGACAAAGCAAAAGATCAATAACTGAGATGATCCAGAAATCACAGGTCAGGAAACATTATGCAACATATGGTAGGGGTAAATAATGCAATGTGAAAGCTAAAAGCAAACCCAAAGATCAGGTTCTCACTTTTCAAAGCTGGATGCCTGGTATCAGTAAACCCTCCGCCTATATTTTTATTAGAGATATCCCCCACTGTTATTACTCTGTCTCATTTTTCCATCTACTCAGGTCTTACTCACTCTTTGATTATATAGTGATACTTTCTCCATGAACTCCTTTTCCTTCGTTAACCCATCCAAGCTCTCAGAATAATCATCTTGTTTTTATTCAATATGATATCATTCAAGATCCTGCTTAATTATTCTCCAGTGGATTTGGGCATGATAGCACATACCTAAAATCCCAGCAGTGTGGCAGTGGGCAGTAACATTAAGAAGTCAAAAAATAAACAAAACAAAAACAAAAAACAAACAAAAAAAAACCCAAGGACTCGATAGATGACTAAGTTAGTAAAGTGCTTGCCATAAAAACAATAGGACTTGAGTTTTTGTTCCCAGAACACACATAAAAAACCAGGAATGTCACTGGGTATGTGTAATCCCAGCATTGTAAGAGTAAAGACAAGTGAATCCAGGACTCTCATTGGCTGGTGAACTTAGATGAATCAATGAGATACAGGATGAGTGAATGACCCTGTCACTTCACAGGGTGAAGAGTCATAGAGAAAGATACCAATTATCACCACCATCTGGCCTCCACACATACATGCACACCCCAACAACACATATTCATACATTCATACCAATACATATACCACATGTACACATATACACTAAAACAAAATAAAAACATAATTTTAAATGTAAAAAGAAATCCCTAAAGGATAGTGTTATGACTCAGTGGTAGAACATGTACTTATAGTGCATGAAATGCACTGGGATCAGTCACCAGCACCTTGAAAAGTATATAATAGTATTGTCTAATATTTCCTGTATATACACTTTCATTCCATGAGACTTCAAAACCCCTTGAAGACAAAAACTCAGGATTGTGCACATCTGTACTTCCTAAACTGTGAAACATGGGGTGAAAAACCAAGTTAATATGCAGCAAATACTTGGCAAAGGCTTTGAAAGACATTCACAGGGGAATAAACAGCAGCTTAGCAAGAAGCTTGAGATGGATCCAACATATATTTACACATATGTGGACACACAAACACACATGGTGGGGGGTAGGGGGACAGAGTGGGAGAGGGATGTGGGGAGAGAGAAGAGAAGTGAAGGAGAGAATATATCAAATAAAGTCATCTTCTGGGGTGGGGCAAATGACAGGAATCTGTCAGAGTTGTAGAACCATGCTCTCTTTGAGAGCTCATAGAATTAAGTACAAATGGAAGGAGGTAGCTTTGAGTTGCCATAAATCCTGGGGATGAAATAAAGCTGGAGGTGTTAGAAACAAAGAATTATGAAAACTTTCCACATAGGGGAAAGGATCTCTTTCTCATCTTAGTAAAATGTCATTCATCTGGCTCCCACTGATTTGGGATTTTTTTAATGGACGAAGGAAGACTGTAACTTGTTATAAGAGGATTTTGAAAAACAAAAGTTGCTAAACTAATTAAGCCCCCTCTATGCTGGGGGAGTGAGTGAGGGATGGGGAAAGAACTTGTTTGACTTAGTTAAAAGACATTTTTCCAGTTCTCTCCTAGACTTCTTTGGAAGGCTTATTAAACTAATTATAAGGCGTTTTTGTCCTCCCTTTCCTTTTGCAAATATTTGGGAGTATTAAGACTTCATTTAAAAATGTAGAATTCTGACTTTTCACTCTCTTACATTCCTTTCTACTTCCCAATTGAGGCCAAGAAAGAAAGAACTCCGATTTCAAAAACCTCAAAGTACTGGAAACCTTCATTGTGGAGTCTCATTTTATCTTCATAAAACAACTCTGTGGAAGAAGTATTGTTTTTTCGTGTGTGTGTGTGTGTGTGTGTGTGTGTGTGTGTGTGTGTGTGTGTGTGTCTTAAATAAACAGTTTCAGGCTATGCAGGAAGGAGATAGTAGACTACTGCTTCTTAAAAAAAAAAAAAAAAAACTTTAAACCCCAAAACCCCACTCTTTTCCTTGGGACATGTTGTCTCTAAACTGAAAATAACCATCAACTGATAGATGATTCAAATGCTTTCAAAAATAATTCTTCTTGGGCTGGAGAGATGGCTCAGAGGTTGAGAGCACTGACTGCTCTTCCAGAGGTCTTGAGTTCAATTCCCAGCAACCACATGGTGGCTCACAACCAATCACAATGTGATCTGATGCCCTCTTCTGGCCTGCACGAATACATGAGACAGAGCACTGTATACATAATAAATAAATAAATCTTTTTAAAAAAACAATAATTCTTCTTTATTAATTACTTAAATATTTGTGAATTAACAAAAGAAGTTCTTCAAAAACATAGGTAATGTTTGTAATAGACTCAATTGGAAACAACCCTAGTTTCAGAAATAGAGAATGGATTAATGTCTGCCCAGGATTGAAGATGAGTACTGAAGGGGTGGTGGGTGTCACTATAACAGGGAAATACCACAAAGGTCCTTCAGATGATGGCATTCATCAGTAAATGTGGCTGCAAGTGGTGATACTTGAACTTAATGTGACAACAAGGTCTAGATCCAAATGCATGTATGCAGTTGAGTATAAATAAAATGAGAACTCTCAGTGAGTGAGTTCTGTCAATGTTGTTATGCTATCCTAGTAGAATTTTACAGAACTGTGTCATAGTAGATGATATCATGGTAGAATATCTATACTACCGTGGTAGAAATTTGCAGAATGCTACTAGTGGAGAAAGCTGAAGAAAGAGCAAACTGGATCTTGGTGCAGTTTCTTACAATTGGAAATGAACATTCAATTATTCATATATATATATATATATATACATATATATGTATATATATATAAAGTAGACAATGTATAGTGAGATGGTTGAGCCATAAAACGAATGTATGCTCTTTAATCTAATGAGCACCTTTTTCAAAAGATATAGGTATAATGCGCTGGTCATTTTTCAGCAGTTCATCTATGACTTGGAGACACAGTGGTAAGACATTCAGCTCAAGGAGACCATACCCCAGGGAGTGGCACAGGTCATTGATGCTGGCTGAATACAAGGGAATGGAAGAGCGCTGTGAAATTTGAAGGAGCAGATTTCATGGTTGAGGGCTTTCCACTTCATGCTGTAACTTTACAGGTCCTTCTACTTTATGCTAGGATAATAAATTCTACTCTCAGAGATTTGGTTATAGGTTCTAATAGGTTACATCCAGAACTGGGTATATAGAATTTGTTGGGGTCTGTGTGGGGACTCTTTTTTTTTTTAAATAAATGGGATTTAAAGACAGCAAACACAGAACATTAAACCAGGCAAAGCCACCTGAAGTACAGAGTCCTATATTATAAAGGTCTTGCCCTCAGAGAACATTTATCATGAATCCCTATTGCTACAACATCCTATAAAACAGACTGTTACCCTTTTCTCAGGCCTACCTGACTCTTTAAGGTCTATTCACTATGCAGTCATAGTGCTGGGAATCCCTGCAGATTTTTGAACACTGTCTAGTTTATTTTATTTTATTTTAGTTTAGTTGTTTAGTTTAGTTTGGTTTAGTTAGCACTGGCTATTCTTTTCAGAAGATTTGGGTTTGGTTCCCAGCACCTATATGGTGACTAACAACTGACTGTAACTCCAGAATCGTAGGATCTAATACCCTCTTCTAGCTCCCAGAGGTACTACACATATGTGGTACATAAATGTACTTGCAGGCAAAATACTCTTATACATCAAATAAAAATCTCAAAAAAAAAAAAACCTTTTTACATCTCTGGTGATAACCCCTAGCCAAGAAGATATCTGCAACTGACATCCACTTGCAAAGAAAAAAAATGGTTTTCACCAATGGAGTCTCAGTGGGTATATTAACCACTTTTCAGGGTAGGCCCAATGCCACCCAGTAGATGCTAACACAAAATGAACTCAATGGCATTTTTGTCTCATATTGTTTTAGTTTTTGATCTTTTGCTTGTATATTATGGTTTCTGATTTAGTGTGTATGTGCGTGTGTGTGTGTGTCTTGTGGTTTTTCCTTTTTGTTTTGTTATTTTTGTTGGATTTTTGGCTGTTTGAGAGAGAGAGAGAGAGAGAGAGAGAGAGAGAGAGAGAGAGAGAGAGAGAGAGAGAAAAGGCATGGAGTTGGATTTGGGCAGGGGGAATCTGGGAAGAACTGGGATGGAGAAAAGCATGTCCAGAGTATATTGCATGATTTTTTTTTCTAAAAAAAATCCTCTGTGATAGACAAGTGAGACTGCTGCCACACTCCTAGCTCAGGTCAATCCTCTGAAAACTAAAAATCTCTAAGCATGATACAATCAGCAAATACAGGAAGACTGAGGGTTGGAAGAAAAGCAAACAACCTAAGCCCCCAAGGACTTAAGGAATTGCACCATTGCAAATTATCTGAGTTTGTTTTTAGAGACCCATATATCTTAAACATGATGCTATAGAAGCCTCCAACCTGGAACTTTTCAGCATGTAGAATAAAAATGTTCTGGAGAAAGATTTTCCCTCTAGCCACACAACTAGGAAAAGGACAAGCTAAACAATATAAAACATTTTATGGTAATACCCACCTCCACTGCAACTGACCATCAGTGGAATACGTGCATGCCACTCCTGTGGGGTTCCATGGGGCTGAATTTGGAGTCTGTGTGACCTATCTGTACACACACTCAGTATTTCAATGTGTCCATGAGAGTAGTACAGCAGAGAGCTGGGCCTCCACTTCCATGAAGCTGCAAAGACAGTAAACAACATGATGGAGGATGGGGCTAACAAGTTTTAACATCCAATAAGCAATTCAAGGCCTCTAAATCAGCAGGATTAATGCAGGGATGAATTCACAGAGACTGAGGCAGCATGCCTCAAAGGTGTAGTGATCATTTCAGATCTTTATTTGATTTTTATCTTCATTTTAAAGGTATTCATCTTTGTAGTGTTTCTGCTCAAGAGTTAAGGAATGACCATAACACATGGAAAATTTCTTCCTTATCCCCAAGAAAACATAGAAAAGAGAAAAAGGATGATGACTTTTAGCTCTCAGATTACTTCTGCTCCTTCTTGGGCGCAATGAAAAGACCAGAAATGTAGTAGTCTTATTTTATACAACTCATTCCCTAGTACAATTAAGTGGAACTGTGTGCAAGGTACACTTAAAAAATAAACAAACAAACAATAGACCATGGGTGGAGGAAAAGCAGGTAAAGGATGGGACTTGAAGAAGATGAGACACAGGACAACTTAATGCATAATGAATAAATCAGAGCCCAGACAGTGCAGGACTCCATACTGGCTCTACTAGTACACATTGTGTGCCAGCTTCCACTCAGAGCTCTATCTCAATTTGACTTCTTTAAGAAGAGAACAATGATAAAAGGTTACAATGTGATAGGATCTTTTGACTGCTGAGAGAATCACTAGTGAACAGTAGCCCCTGCACCAAGTGATGTGATATTCCAAACAAAGGAAGAAAACTCTCCCTTAGCCCTTTTGACTAAGTTTGCTGAAATTCCCACCAGCAACGGAGGAGGGTTCCCCTTTCTCCACAATCTCACCAGCATGTGCTGTCTTTTGAGTTTTTGATCTTAGCCAGTCTGACAGGTGTGAGATGGAATCTCGGAGTTGCCTTGAGTTGCACTTCTCTGATGATTAAGAATACTGAGCATTTCTTCAAGTGTCTCTTGGCCATTAGAGATTCCTCCTTTGTGAGTTCTTGGTTTAGCCCTGTTCCCCATTTTTTGATTGGGTTATTTGGTTTCTTGGTGTTTAATTTCTTGATTTCTTTATAGATTTTGGATATTAGCCCTCTATCAGATGTGGGGTTGGTAAAGAACTTTTCCCAATCAGTAGGTTGCCATTTTAACCACTGTGGAAATCAGTCTGGTGATATCTTAGAAAACTTGGAATAGCTCTACCTCAAGATTCAGCCATACAACTCCTGGGTATACATCCAAATGATTCCTCACCAAACCACAAGGACATCTCCTCATCTATGTTCATAGCAGCTTTATTTGTAATAGTCAGAAACTGAAAACAACCCAGATGTCCTTCAATTGAAGAATGGGTTAAAAAAAACTGTGGTACATCTACACAATGGAATACTCCTCAGCTATCAGAAACAATGAAATCATGCAATTTGGTGCCAAATGAATGGAACTAGAAAAGCTCATCCTGAGTGAGCTAACTCAGACTCAGAAAGATGCACATGACATAAATTCACTTATAACTGGATTTTAGCCATGTAGTACAGGATAACTATCCTACAACCAATAGACTGAAAGGAACAGTAACATAGACTTTGTTACTTATTAGTGGGACACTTTGCCGTAGAGGAGCTGCCATGTAGGCCCCCAGTGCAAGAGGAAGCTCTTAACCCTCGTATGACTGCTGAACTAAACGGGACTGATATGTAGGGTACCCCACACCACAGGAGTAGAATAAGTGGGAGAACGGGGAGAAGGTGAGAGGGTGGGCTTGGGAGGGGTGAAGAGAGGAGACTGTGATGGAGACGTAACTTGAAGTAATAAATAAACATTAGAAATTAATTTTTAAAAAGTTTTAAGAAGTCTACTGAAATTGCACATCTATCACAGGAAATAGGTTTCTTCAGTGTGTCCAGCTTAGCTGTCACCTCAATAACCTAGATCTCTTTGAGGCAAAGCTAAACATCACACTCAAGTGTTCTCATGGCAGGGCCTAGCTACTTGTATCATGCTGCCATGGTTTCCTGAGCCTGGGTTTGGAATTTCTAGGCCTTCAGAGTAAACTTTCTCTTCCTTTCATACATTCCATTTGTCCCTCTCTAGCGGCTCTAATTCCTGCGACAGTCCATCCATAAGAGCATGGGCACCCACAGAAAAAGAACATCCACAAGCGCTTCTTAGATAAGTTTGGTCATTTACCTAAAGTTTCCTTACTTGGTAGGGAGATCTATTTGTGGAATAGGTGTGTTTTGTGCTGGTACTGGAATATTAATAGGGCCTTTGAGAGAAAAAAAGACATTTGAAAGGAGATTTGTAAAGCTTTAAGTTTTGAATTCATGAGGAAATGTGGTGTTGTTTGGGATGGGTTTCAGAGTCCATGCTGGCAATGGAAGATCTGACTGAAGAAGCTAAATGTAGAGTGAGTTTACATGAGTTCTCCAAGCTGCTTTGTGGAGACACAGGCCTGTTTGACCATATATAGCTGTAAAGACAGCCATAGATTTGTTGGCTGGGCTTCTGGGAATCCTGTCACTGGGTGGGAGTGGGGTAGTAGAATTTAAATGTTTCTGTTAAGTTCCTCTAGAATAGGCATGATAAGCAAAAGTCACCCAAGGCAAAATTGTGTACCTTGGCTTCCTTCCTTCCTTTCTACTTATTGCCTTCACCTCTTCTTAATTCTCTAACTCCATTCTGTCCTATACACAGGGCTCCTGCCTCTTGTCACTGGCCAGATATGTCTTAGCGACAGTCTTCCACAGAAGCAACTTTTTCTCTCAGTACTCGTCCCTTCCCTTCTTCTACCCACACCTTTTTCTCACATTGCCAATCAAGACACAAAGCCTCAGTAAATGGTAACGGTTGCTCATGTCCTAAGAATGCTGAAATCTGAAATGTGAGCATATGATGCCTTTGTTGGAAGTGGGGGCTGACAGGAGACTTGAAGTTTGTAGATGGGGTGGTGAGGATAGGGTGAGCAAGAGGGTAGAGGTGGAAATCTGAGAAGGTGGACCTTTTGGTGACCTTCACATAAGGATAGCCTTGCTTCTTTATGAACAATTTGAGGTTTCTCCCCACTCTATCCCCCTTTATCACTACTCCATATTTTGCCCACCTTGTCCCTTCATGCCAGGATCCTGCCAGAAAGAGCTATCTTGGTTAAACAGCACCTATATGTAGAGAAAATGTCTAATTAAATTTTGGAATAGAAAATCTTCCCATGCTGTCAAGGACCCCATAGAACTGATCCTGCTGCTGTTGGAGCTCATTTCACAGTTCTCTTGGACACTAAAATTAACAGATGGGATACTTCAATCAGAGGCACAGTTGTCAAAAAAAACACAGTTTAAATCAGCCACAGACAACTGTTTCATTCCACACACTTGCCTGGGTGTAACAACTGCAAGAATGTCTCGTCTTAAATTACACCCAGTGACACCACGGGGAGAGAGACATGTCTAGGCGGCATTCATTTTCACTCCTTCCCGAGTTGCTTTTAGAGCGATCATTCCACAATATTATGCCAAAGTTCTGACCCATGTTCTTTTTTATCAAATTAGTATCTGTGGCTTTATGTGTGTAAACAATGGTAGTGTGGGACAGTGAAAAAGTCAAGGGCAAAAAAAAATGGAGTCCTATTGAGTCTCACAGAACAGGATGTGGGAATCAATTAGTAACCAATGACAGAGCAGGAGTGGGTAACAACTGATAAAAAGAAGTGGTGAGAATGTTCTTCTACCTGTCATTCCTAACCTATGTTCCTGTAATAACTGTTATCCAGCCCTTCAGTAATATGCTGCACTATTCATTCATTAATTCATTCAAGAATTTGTAGACTGGTCACTGTGTGTTAAACACAGAAAAAACAGAAATGAATGAGACCCTCTTCTTTTTACAGTATTCACAATCTAGTTTCTATTCCTAGTAATTGAATTATTCATCTTGCCTAGAAGTCACTGTGATTCAGTCCTCTAGATTTAGTTGATGCCAGACACTTCACTGTACTGTACTGGTTGGTTGTATAAAGTTACAATGAAAAATCAGACAAGGTCCTTTGCCTTAAAAGCTGCTAGTATGGTGGCATGGACAAAAACAGATGTATGTTCTTTTGTATTTGGTGTGACTAAGGGATGTTTGATTTAGATGAGCTTCTAGACAACTTCTGACTTCCCTCTTATCTATAGGGTAATGTGTCAGACTTAGGGAGGGTCGGGTCCAAGGATGAGGCAGCTCCTCACATATGAGGAGTAGGAAGCAGTTCATATGTGCCTGGTAAACACCAGTTACTCTTCTTTGAAGAATTCTCTTTTTTGTCATGCCATTCACATGGGGAAAAAAGAAATCAAGATAGTGAAATGTTCATGAAATGAAGCAGGGAGGCCTCAGCTGAGTCTGCTGTTCCTATGGGTTAGAAGCTTCGGAGTTTTCTCAGCTGACAGTCACCCTTGTGTTGACTGGTGTCCCTGAAGGTAGGTAACAAGTGCCCTCAGGGTGTTTCTCACTGTTAAGGAAACCTAATAGGAATCATATACTTAGCCAAGACAAAACCATGAAGAGCTCAGTAAGATATCGTGTTTTTTTTCTTTTGACCAAAATTGCATTAGCTCTGTACAGTTGTCTCATATGGATAAGAAGCTGAGTGAGTAAGACGTTGGGAAAACGAATTATTCTGTAATAAGTGGAGCTTTACCAGATACAAATCTTTCCAAATGTGGGGCTCACAGGGGAAAAATAATAAAGAAAAAGATCCTTGGTGGTGAAGAGGTTGGAAATCACTAGCCTTCTCGTCTGGATGCCAAAGTTTGGCTGCAGATTCAAAGTGTATGACCACAGAATCCTGGGATTATTGGCATCTGACACCCCTGATGTGGTTCCTGTTGGAAAAGTAAACATGCTCTTTCCCCAGCTTTCTAAAGTGTTACACATTAACATGCTTACAAAGCTCCATTCACGGGTGGACAGGTTTTTTTTGGATCATGGTTTACTGTGTTTTTGTGCCTGCAGTGAAAGAACATTTCAGAGGAAACGCAGGCTTGCCTCAAGTCTACAAAGCCATGCTATTGCCGGACAAGCAAAGAGCTCCTTATAACTTACAGAGCTGGAACAAGTTGTCCACACCTTTTCCCTTCTCATTGACAACATTCATCTAGTACTTCTGAACAGGCTCATTCCATGAACACATGCAAAACAGACTAAGAAACAAATACTGGGTATAAAGAAGGGAGATCGAACTCTGTAGGCTAAGAAGATGATTTGAAGAAGGCTAATTGGAGAGTCTTTTCCATCCTTTCCGAGCCTGAAGAAGATTTTGAAGGAGATTTAGAAGGAACACTGAGGAAAATTTAAGACAGGGAGGAGCTGAGATTTCTAGAGAGAGATATATCACTCCCAAGTAAACACTGACCTCAGTCTACAGTTTTAAACAATTTTGAAGAAACGCAATTATGATAAAATTCATATAGCATAAAAATTGGAATAGTATGTGTGTATGTGCATGTGTATGTAATGTACAATATATACAATATGGGATTGCAAACTCAAACTAAATATTCATTTCCTCACATAATTATCATCTTTGTGTGCTAAGAGCAACAGCTGACATTTAAAAATTTCTTATAAAAGATTATATCTTATTTTTATTTATTTTCATGACTGTGTGTCTGTGTGTGAGTATACATGTGTATTGGTACAGGCAGAGGTTGATTATGGTTATCAGATCCCCTGAAGCTGGAATTGCAGGCAGTTGTGAGCCACCATAAATGGTGACTAGGAACTGGACTCAGGCCTTTTGGAAGAACAGCAAGTACTCCTAGCAACACAGCTATCTTTCCAGCCCTGCAGATGACATTTTTAGAACAAAGAAAATTGTTAAAAAATGAAAAATGAAGCCAGCAAGTACAAGGCCTACAAGCCACAGGTCTAATTAAATAATTTTCTCAAACTTCTTTAGGTTCAATATATTCGTATTCCAGCCCTCTTGGAGATGAGTCTTGTCTTCAGCCTTTGTCTTTTCCTGTCAGCTTTTGGGTTTGCAGAAAGAAGAGGGCTCATATTTAGTATCATCTTCCTTTATTACCCACATCTTCTTTGGGTTTTTTTTTTTTTCATTCCTATACTGTCTACCTTGTTAGGTGACAACACAAAATGGAGATGGTAGCTTCAAATTCTGTAACTTCTTTGTCATTATAGCCAAAGAAAATTCTAAGCTCTGATTTTATGGCAATTGTAGGCTAGTAGTTACTGTAGAGCTATCAAAAAAATTATGCAGTGATCACAGTCTAGTGGGAAGGCCATTCATTTGTCATTTAGTGGCTATGTGACTATGGGCAGACCACTCCATCTCTCTGGGCCCATTTCCCATGTGTAAGCACAAACACAATCTCACCACCAGCTTTGGTGAAGTTCGCCCTGGATAAGTCATGAAGGATGCAGGGCACTGTGCCTGGCTCAGCAGAGAAGAGTACTGCCCACTTGTCCAGCCCAGCTGTAATGCAGCCTGAACCCCTGAGATTGGATTCCAGTCTAAAGAGCCAGACACTTAGGTGGGAACAGGAGTCCTCTGTCAGCCCCCATCTCTGCTCCTTAAGTGCCCACAGTCTGGTTCTGTGAGATCCTGCCTCGGCCCAGCAGGAGGCCCCCAAATGTCCAAGTGTCCTTCAGAGTGGCTCAGAGTTCCTCCTGTCATAATTCACTTCCTCCAGCCAGAATGCAAAATTTTCCTCCCTAGCCCTCCCTCAGATTTTGTTCATCAAATCCCTTGACGCTACCTCCTCAAAATATCAACTACTTCACCTCCTTTCTGTCTGCACAATCACTAATTTTTTCTTAGCTGACATAGCGTATCATCTAGATCATGACGTCAGACCCCAGTGAACTTGACTTCTTGTCTCGTGTTCTCCCATGTCCCTCAGGCCCAGCCTCCAAATGGCAGCATTAGGAGTGATTTTTAATGACATTTTTACCTGTTCATCTCATTCTCCTCCTTAAAACTCTATAGTGACTACCTGTGTGCTTTTTGAGGGGCAGGGGATCTAAATTCCTTAATTTGGCTAATAGGCACAGTCTGGCTTCTGTCTGCCTCCTTGGTGTCATCTCTTACCGCCTTTCCTCTGTCCTGCTGCACATGTGAACCATGTTGGTCTTCTTTCAGTTGCTCTAGCACTAAGCACATTTTTCTCAGCGACTTCACATATTCCTTTCTTCTCACCCAGAATATTGTCTTCCCTTCAGTTAACCTACTTCCCTTTGGGTTTCAAGCTAACTTCTGGCTTCTTTTGGATAGGCTGTCCTAGCACTGATCAGATAGATTGGGTATCCTGTGGGATTTAGGTATCACATGCGATTCATCTGCCCATGCTATGCTTCATTGTGTCACAGTAGTTGACACAATGTACCACAATTAGTGTCTGCTTAGAAATATTTCCAGTTCTGTATTGTGTGTAACCATGTGTATTTATCCCCTAGAGCCTAACATGGGACTTAGGAATTTTTTGACATATTTTTCAAGGGAATGGATCCCAGTTGACCTTTTTAACATGGTTCCCAACTACTCACTCTACTGCACTGGATACTGCAGGCTGCTCTACCTGTCTGAACGCCTGTGTGACCTCCAAACATATTAGAAATAGATCACACTTCTTTGTCTTTGCTCATATTGGTATTTCTGTCAAAAATGTCCCACCTCACCCTTTGCCTAACTTCAACTTAATTTAAGCCTCAGCTCAAATTTCACCTCCTGAGTGAAGCTTGTGCTTGAAGTGAACCATTAAAGCAAAGATTTATTCTAGTCAGAGTAATTCTTAGCTCATTTTTCATCATTAATGCTTTATTATACAAACGCTTATATCTTCCAGCCTTCATCACACAACTCCAACACTCTTTTGGGTGCTCTCAGCTCCTTTCAGCCCCTCTATCACAGCGTTGCCACAAGGCCACGGGGGGGGGGGGGCTGTGTGTGTCTGCGTGTATGCTTCAGTTTCTCCCTCCCCTAGACGATGGAGGAGGACATTGTACAACCATAATTCTTCTCCCACCCCTGGCTCTTAGTAAGGGGGCTTTGGCTCATTTCTTCAATTAAAGTGAGACATAAATTCTGTCCCTTCCCCCACCCTTTGTCTTTTGCCTGCCAGTGTGCCCACTCATTACTGAGACAAGCCAGGGCTGCTTCTCTTTCAGGAAACATCGTTTTCTCAATTAGTCTTTGATTGAAAACAGTGCCATTTCAGCCAGGCTGCTTTAAGGACCTGTTAATGATGGGCAGCCAGGTCAGATGGAAAGAGCCCTTGTCCAGGTGATGGGAATTCTCAGTGCTAGCTATCTCTGCCTCTGTGATTGAATTTGAACATCTTACTTTTACTCCCTATGCCTCCATTTCTTCCTTTTCTGAACAAAGGTTGTCTTCACCCTACTATTTTGACACTGAAAGTGTGGTCCATGGACCAGAAGCTTAGGGAGATTAATGAATAGCTCAGGAAAATTGCGGTACCTGATTTCCCCACAGCATCTAAATCAGGCTTTCCATTTTCACAAGATGCTCGGGTAGTACTATTCACAGCAAAGTTTAAGGAGTGCTATAAAACTCACAGATGAAGTAGTCATTGAAGCTCTTTTGTTCTGTACAGCTTCCCAGCCTGCTGGACAGTCTAACGAAGTTGAATTGAGAAGGGCCCCTGGAACTGGTCTTTGTAATTACTCCTCCATGTAATTTTCACCCGAGAAAGTTAGGAAAACATTGGATGAATGGTTTATAAAGGCCTGTCCACCTTTGACAGTTTGCAAGTCTACATGCATTGGTTCATTTCAGGATGGGGGAGGTCGTGGCCTTTAATTCAGAAATGTAGGACTCACCCCTCTCTTGGTCCATGAAAGCATTCTCAGAATCATTCAGGGGTAAACAGGCAGAGAAAGAAAGGATTATAACAATTTAAGCTCTCTTCCTGATTGGAGAAAGTCAGCAATCTGCATGTTTCAAGTAGAAATTATTTTCTTACTCAAGGCTGTCTCCTTGAAGCAGTCAGGTTTGATATAATCAAGCCACCTGAAAGACTTTCTTAGTGTCCTAGTGTACTGAAAACCATGGACTAGAAATGAGGGGCACTGTTTCCCCTGTACTGTTACAGAAATGGAGGACTACAGACAAGCTGATGAGAAAACCTGGGGAAAACCTCTCCCATAAAGGAATCCCATTTTCACACCCTCAGTGCAGATGTGTAACCTGACCAGGAATATTTTCCAATTTGTTAGCATATTTATGGAAATTCTTTTTTGAAATGTATATGAACAAAATCATATTTAGTTATATGATCAACAAATCACCTTTATTTGGAAAAAGGGAAAAATTACATAAGATCAGGCCTGCTCAGGAAAGTTCAGAATAGAAACTTGTCAGTTTTTCTCCATGTTTGGGTTTGTTTTTCTTATAAATATGCCTTACGTTCCGTTGCTGGTAGGTTTTGGCTACATCTAACATTTAGACAGGTGGAGAAATGTGGAAGGGCATCAGAGGGTATTTTTCTAGGCAAGGAAAGAAGGGTAGACTGTGTCAGCAAGAGTGAAGTGTGAATGAGCTTAGTAGCGCCAGGGCTGAAGTCGGGGAAGGAGATATGTAAGAGACTACTGAACAGAGGAGACTTGGGGAACAAGGGGGCTTCAATATGAATTGATCAAGTCTAGGCTTTCTCTCTTTCCTGTTTCCCATTCTTCCTTATTCCAATTGACCCACCAGTTTCTGACATTTCTAAATGCATAGTCCTATAATCACCACATATCTGCTCTTCATCTCGGGTCCCCATCTTGACTCCTTGCAATAGCTGGGAAGAGCTATTCTTTGTTTATGTATGTTTTGTCTTGAGTTTTAAAAACCATATTGTCTCCAAAAAACTATGATTATAGAAATCCTATGAAAATAACAGCCTCTTCACTTTATTTTTAGGTAGAGATGCAAACACTGAACTCAAATGGCTCATGGAATCGTACTTTCTAACTAAGTCTTAGGGAAAAAGAAATGGAATTCACCAGAGCATGGAGTTGCCAAATGAGGGAAGGCTTCAGAACCCACTTGTAGGACTAGTTCAGCTAGAATCACTGTGTCTTACTCTCAGACTTCCTGACTCATTCTCTGTAGAGAGGGGCCTGAGGCTGAGCATTACCCACAAGCATCTTAGGTGGTGCTGATGAACTGTTTCACAATTTGAGACTGAAAAGAAGATGAAAGGGGAGGGGAGGAGACAGAGGAAATTGGGTGCTCTCGGAAAAAAAATCATTCAAATACCAAATACCTGATTTTTACAATTCAACCCATACCCATTTCTTCATTCTTTTAAGCTAAACCAGTGTTTGCCGCAGACTAGAATGTAAAAGCAAAGAGATTTAACTTGAAGCCCTTGTAAGATTAATTACCTTAAGTTTTGCTTGATTAGGATATTGAAAACAAATACAGATTTACTTCCCTGCCCAATTTTTGCAAAGAGAACATTTTCAATTGTTGAAATGTAAAAAGGATATGATTTCAACACTAAATATAGTTCTTTAAATTAAGTACATTGCTTCTAGAAATACACACACTCACAGAGTTTACCTGATATTTTTCTTTCCACCAGAGACCAATGAAATTTAAAGAACTTTTTTTTTTTTTTATTTAAAGAGACCAGGTAAGTCTACAGCTAACTTTTATTTGAATTAGGGATTCCGAGAAGTTCTGTCTTTATGTACTTTCTATGTCACCAGAGTGATGCTCAAGGGACTCCTTAAATACTACACAGAGGAGGGATTCCTAATCCTCTCAGTCCTAGGGAGCGCCTAGGAATACCACTGACACAAAGGTTAGGTATGCACTGTAGGGTTAGCCCTAACAGACTTGTGTTGATCAACATGGTTCCAAGATGTCAGCCTCCTCTCTGTGTGTTATTTTCTCCCACAATTTTCATCAGCCTCTTTCCATTCTAGTGTCTGATGTGAGAGAAGTCAGTCATTTATGGCCAGGGATAAATCCGGTATTTATGAATTCAACATCTATGCATCCCTTCTCTCAGAGTGCCTGTGTCAGGAATTTCCTGATGAAATGATTCAAGAAACGCAAAGAGTCTTTCCACACCTTCTGAAAGCACAGTAATAGAAATTGTCTCTTATTTGGTGACACAGACTTACCTTAGTCAAAATATTTTATATACAAAAAGAGATTTGATTCCTGCTCAACTATAGAAAAGGATCCAAGATCTTATATGCTGCAGACATGCTGTGCTGTTAACTATGGTATTTCCATCATACATTGATGCTCAGCTTCCTAATGTATAAAATTAAGGGGTTGAACAATCTAATGTCTAACTTTCCTGCCAGCTCGGACATTTTGTGGTTATATGATCATTGGTTCGATGATTGAAAAAAGAGAGTGTCAGCCAGAAATATTGAAATCAAATTTTATTTTTGGAAAATGACATTACACACATCTTGCAAATGTACACAGAAATGAGAATTCGCTGGAGAACAGAGATTGAGAGCCAAAAAAGGTTGCAAGAGCAGCTCTTTAGCTGCCCAGTATTGAACACTGAAGATGCACAGTGTTCACAGTTCACAACTCCTCACACACATGGGGGAACTTCTCTAGACAACCTTGAAGTCCTCAAACAAAAGAGCCCTCATCAAATTATGGTGGGGGAGATTAACTGTCACAGGAGATATAAAGGGCCTGCTCTAACCAGCTTAGAAGGTCCATGCCAAACATACCAATACAAGAGAGAACAGTAAACCAAAAAAGAGAGTGTCTTCTTGAAACATTGTCTTTGCATCACTCACAGTCTAAGAGTGTGCTAGGTTGCCTGGGAAACAGACAACAATGCATCTGAATCCACATCCTTGCTGTTGCTGACTGATGGGTGGCTGAAACCCCTGAATATCTGTTATGCATCTGTCTCTGTTTTGCCTTTCCTTTTTTCTCCAATAATTATTGGTCACCAGACTTCTGATGTCTCCAAATACCTCACAGCTAATGCAGGGATCAGAGACATCTAAGAATTATTCAATTCTGTAATGTAATCTGGCAGCCAAAGACACTCCCAATTTGCCTCTGATTTTTATGTAAAAGAAAGCTGAGTCTTTGATCACCATGCCGTTCCTTGAGAAATGGTTAATAAATTCTGAGAAATTGTCGTAAAATTCTTTTCATCCCCCCCTTTTTGGTTTATGTGCTCTTTGCTGACTTTACTTGGCAGGAATTCTTGGCCCCTAAATCAGTTATTTACAGTTAATTACAGTTATACTGGGGAGCAGAGAGTGGAGGGAGGGAAGAGGGCCACATGGAACAAGATATTCTTTTCAAAGGTTCAAATGAGTTATTTAAGAAATGTGATGTACAAGACCATGCATTTACTCTCCAAAGGTAGTCACTAGCAAGCTAACAACTCTATCACTACAACCACCAATTACAGCTGTTTTGCTACAGTTACTCGATTCTAACTACAGCTATAGGGCAGAAAGGGTGGGATGTTTCCATTTTAAACTTTCTCCCTTTGAAAATGGCCATAAAAGCATTTCTGTACAAGGTTAATGGCACAAAAAGGTGACCAAACATTTTAAATAATTTACTGCACATGAAAACTGCAAAATCCACTCTCAAACCATGCACTAGCTGTGTATAAGTCATAAGGGGTTGTTGGTTTAATGCTGCAATATAATACCCTACCGCACATTGGATATATTTTAGAATGATCCCCTACTTTCTCAAACCCCTTTAAGAGAACTTAGAAAGAAAAGTCACTGGAAAAGTGGGCAATGCATATGGCATTGCCAAACAGAGACAGTGATATTCCTAGGGTTGACACTCTGTTGAATTAATTAGCAGGCTTCTTAATTACTCATACATGGACAGGCAGTGCTGGATCATGAACAGATGGTGTTAAAATGAAAATGTTTAGGTAAATCTAGTATCAGACGAACAAATACATTTCAACTAAGAATTTTTTCCCTGTGGCCTGAATTTGTTAAGTACTCTTTTGACTTAAACTAACTTCAATAACTAAATAAACTGCCTAGCAGTTTAGCTTCAACAATTCAGCAGGTGGCAAAAACAGATCATAATGTTGTAACAGAGAGCTTAATGAGTAATGGTAAAAGTTTAGACAAATTGTTCCTGCTCCCTCCTCTCTACTCAGCCCAACCAAATGACAGGAACAATTGTCTGTGCTCTCTCGTGATATTACATTGCAGCTTTTTAAAGTTATAAGCAAATTACACAAAAGCAGCTAAGAATATTTTGCCAATTTGAATGGATGGGTGGATTTTTTCCTGTTCAGCTGATTACTTCTGTGAACATACTACACTGTTGCATAAAATGGCAGACGACAAAGAAAAGCACAAAGTGTTCTGTACAATGCTTGCTAAGAAGGCAAATATCTAAACATTCATGAGCTGTAAGGATGATGCTTGAAAAGATCTGATGAGACTAAAACAGAAAAGAAGAAAGAGGCAGAATCAGGTTGATTTTACCCACCTACTTGTGAGTGAACAGGGGTAGAAGCAAGAACCATTGAGACTGAAAATAATTTCTCTTCAATCCCAAGGCAAAACGTACAGGCTATGAAGAGGCATATACCCAGTAGTGAGGCAGGAAGAAGCAAAGGATTCCAAAAGAGGGGGAAGGGCCACACAAACCAAAGAATGGATGGATATTTTTATTATGGAATGAGAGATTGATAATGGAGTTTAAGCTGAGAACAAATATAGGCATCTAGAAAGAAAACTGGAAGAAGAATGACAAAAAGCCACTTATTTCCTTGAGTTAATGCCCAGAAATGAAAAATTCTGAAACCTTTGGGTCTTTGCTTTAGTTTACAAGATTTTTCTCTTCTGACTTCTGTGTTCTCTTTGACCTTTCTCAGCTCATTTGCCCTTCTAATCCAAGCAGGAAAGTGCCTTACCTTCCAATGAGAATTCTCTACTTCCCTAGCCCTCGGTACTCCACATAGGGAAAAAAACTCACTCCTAACTTCAGAAGATTTTGACACCAGTAAGCGTAAAATACTCTTCATCTTCCCAAATGATAACCAATCTCACATCAGCTTGGCAGGAGCTCAAGCTCTGCATCAGTCCTTAAAGAGGGGGCGTGCAAATCAACACTAAGAGGTTAGAAGTAAAGAATAAATGAGGCCCTCAGTGTGATAGCTAAAGAAACTCCATTTTATACCCATGGAAGATGCCTCTCTAACCAAAATAAAAGCACAAAACGTCAGTGAACTATTATTGCTCTAGGTGGCCATGCATTTAATGAAGAGGAAAACCTGTATGATTCAGAGAACAGTTGAGTGGTACTACACATGTGGTTTTAGTAGGCTAGAGGCAGAAGCCTGACAGCCTAGAAATTCCAGATCACTCCTGATATATTTTAAATGGCTAGGTCAGTGTTCAGCCTTTATCATCTCAGGGTTTCAGGTCTAAATTATAAGACCAGAATCCCACCTGTGCCCCCATATGAGCTCCAAAAATGTCCCTGCCCTGCTTAGAAAACCAGTTTGAGCCTAGAAGCTAAATCTCTTAATATAGTGAGGGCTATAAATATATAACTAAGGCCTAGATATGGGTCCAAGTGGCCCCATGTGCCCAAGAACAGGTTCCAATCACTATTTGAAAAAGAACATGAAGTGTGGGGATAGGATGGCATGGGGAGATGGGGCAGTGAGGAGCTCCCTTCTCTGAGAAGGGGGGAATTAGAGGAAGAAGGTGGGAAGGTGAAACTGGGATGAAATGAGCCTGTGATCAGGATGTAAAGTGAATACAACATGCCTGATCTCATCTCAGAAGTTAATGAATATTTTTTTAAAAAAGAAGGAAAAGAGAAATATTCAATGCCTTCTATTTCCATAGCTAACTAAACCACTGTGAAGGAAGTCAGTAAATCTATGTTATCATAGGGCTTCTGTTAGAGAAGTCTCTTGACTTCAGGAACAGTTGCTTCTGAGGGAGTCTCATCTCTTGAAACAGTCTCTCCACTGCAGAAGCTCATTTGGGACACATGGACATGCTACTTCTCCCATCCCAGAGAAATGGGGCTTGTTTACTTCTCTGTTTTCTAAAAGGGAAATCCATTTGGAATCAAATGTGAGAGGAACTGGGAGAATCTCTATCTGGGGATAGAGACACAACTTTATACAAACCAAGCATTGGCTTACTTGCCTTAAACTTAAGCTGGATGACTTTAAGAAGTATCTAGGACACAGAATCTATATACCCAGTAGAGAAGTTTCTAAACTTGGGTAAACCTAGTAAGACGTTTTTAAGATTTCAGTTAATTCATTGGTTCCCAGAAAACCTTGCTGCAAATAATCCAACACATACAGATCATGTTGCCCTAATTTCCACCATGAAAAGCCATAGAAACAGGCTACACAAAGAGATAGGATATGGAGTATACTAAAGGTCACTGTGTGCTATTTTGCTACGAATACAAATATTTAATGTCAGCCAGGGCATAATTTAGTGACAAAACCCCTGCTTATACCTGAAAATAGTTTTGCATCCAGCAACATGGCTATGGGAACATTGATACTGAGGACAAACACAATACTTGATTATCTTTATCTGGGCTCACCACTATGTTTAAAGGAAATTGTTTTTAGTAGAAATAGTAGCCAGAGTAGTTTGTTAAATTATAAAAATGTCATCTGGGAAAGCCAGGATGAACAAAGCTGTTGCTCTGTTCTTCATATCTTATTGTCTCTGCTCTGGAACCAAGAAAGTACTCTCATCCTACGAGGGACAACCAGTGTGAGATGGCATTGAAGGAAGTTGATAACAGGGAAAACCAGTCATATCTCATTCTACTTGGATAGAGTAGGAGTTCGGGGGCCTATTTGGAAGATCCTTCAAGGTGGGGCATCAACCCTCTGGTACTCAGTGTCTGGATGCTTCATTCTCTTTGGGGCCATCCGCAGCCCATGTGGATTAAGCAATGTGAAAGTGAGGAGGAAGGGGCGGATTAGGTTGCTGAGTGGGTTTCTTGCTGAGATCAACAAAATGGCAATATGGATCCAGGATGCAACACGACCCTAGGAAAGAATTTTCAGGAGCCTCACAGAAGATGATACTGGCTAGTTGGAAAAGACCCAGGAGTAAGAGCCAAAAGGTGTAGGTTCTAATCCCAGCACTGCCAACAGGTAGCTGTGTGACATTGGGGGGAAATCACTTTATTTCTTTGTCTGTTTCCTGGCCTTAAGAAAGTGAAGAATTTTGAGCAGATGATGTGATCTTAAGCTTCCTTCCAGCTAGAAAATGCTATGATTCAGCTAATACTAAAGTCCGTAAAGACACAAAGCAGTCACGCTAATGGCTATCCTTTCCAAAACAGTTGTGAGAAAAGACGCTTTTCTCTTATTTTAATTCTAATTAGCACTACTTACGAAGTTAGAGTGGTTCAACCCAGTCCCCATATATACATTTCCCTTTTTTGCCCCTATTTCTATTTCTGTAGGGAAGAAAAGTCAGGAGGTAGGACCAAGCAACATGAAGTGTGTGTGTGTGTGTGTGTGTGTGTGTATGTTTGTGTGTTTGTTTGTTTGTTTGTTAGAGAGTGAAACGTTGTAGGAAGCAGTGGCAAATGCTCGCTGACAATGCATACTGAACTCAATGGGACTAAAGTGGTAAAGCTGGATTATGTAAAACTGATAATGAATAAGGGGGATGTAGGAGCTCAGTTGTGCAAAAAAAAATTACTTGAATATGAGCCAATTAAAACGAAATTATTGGAGTCTTGAGTTTCAACTATACCAAGTCCTGCCACATGAACTAGCAGTTTTTTTTTTTAAATTCCTTTCATTCCATTCCTCTGGAGTGGAGTGTTCCTACATTTCAGTCCCCCACCACAGTTCTGAGGGATAGTGGGTAGAGGGTGGGAGGGCAGGACTGGGAGGGATGGAAAAAGGGCACTGTGATGGAGATGTAACCTGAAGTAATAAATAAATATTTTTAAAAATCTGCCAATAAAAAAAATTCCTTATATGTGCCTGTATATAAACAAAAAAAAAAATATTTGTTAAAGGTTTCCTTCTAGGTAGTTCAAAGAAAGACAGAAAGGGCACTGTTGTTATAGAAGAGTGTCTGTTCCAAGAACATTCTAAAGAAGATATGTCCATAGTATTTTCTACTGGTATATATGTTACAAGTAAGGAAATACTCAGAGAACTACCAAGAAGACTGGGCATGAGAAAATTTGAATTTTCTTTGCTCCTACTCTTTCAGTTTCATGTTAAATGAATACTAGGGACTACATTCAATTTGCTGAAAGACCCGCACAGAGTGTGTTGGGAGATCTGGCCCCAGAGGATAAAAATAGACCTCCCACCACAATTTTTATTCAGCTCAAAGAACCAATTTTCCCTCATTAACTCAAATGTTCTGGGAGGCACTAAGAAATCACTGAGCTTCTAGAAAAAAATAGGGGCTAAGTAAAATGGGATTCTTAATCATTTCATGTGCGTATATAAATAAAGCAGGGGGAGGGGAAAGCAAAACATCATTTTGGCTTCTTCAATAACCAGTTTAGCCAGAAACCAGAACTATCATCGTCCCACTTCTCCTGAACCAAAAAAAAAAAAAAAAAATGTTTCTTGTAATCTTGTAATTAAAGACATCTGAAAATTATCAAGGGGTCTTTAGCTACCCCTTCCATCCTGCTTCCCCTTGCACATCAGCAATGCCACCAAGTTTCCATCAATCCATGTTGAGTTGGCCTGTAGTATTTTCTAGTTATGAAGCAGTCTACACACACACACACACACACACACACACACACATACATACACACACACATCCCACACTCCTCATTCTACTTAGAATGGAGGGACAACTGCATGTCATTCAGCAGCCAAACAACATCATGGCTTTGAATGCTGCATCTTTCAAACTATCTAAGCAATTACAAAGAAATAAAAGAAATTTTCCTATCTATTAAAGTCGAAGACAGAATTGGCATGCATGGCTTTCATCTAAATTTAGTTGTCTTGCCTATTATGGGCTATGATTACAGACAAAAAGGTGTGTTATAAACCTGTACCTCAAAGACCAAGAGTTATTTCAAGTGATCAATCCTTAATAAAGAGAAATCCTTTCTAATGTTAAAGACAAGAGAAAGGTCTCTGCATCTTAAGTATGAAATATTAGGATTATAGATAAAAAAGAGTTACTTAAAATATGTCATAACACTTCATTTAAAATATAACTAGAATGTCT
>CAJQZJ010035412.1:266474-298206 GCA_907164525.1 Lophiomys imhausi | reverse complement strand
ACATGATGTCACATTATAAGTAGCTGGTGCTTCTCCCTCTCAACTGCCAGGACTAATGCTAGACAATATACTGGGGGCTCAATTAAGAGCAAAGAGTGAGCCCAAGGATCTGACTTGCCACTCTCCTGAGATCCTCCAGCATTCTGAAGATACAGAGGCAAGGAACACTTGGGTTTTCCACTTTTAGATCTGCATATGAATGTCTTCCCCTACACAAACATTTTCAGTAATATGTATGTAAACAACCTTCCACAGAAGAAAGACTAGTATCTGAATAAATTGAGTGGGGGAAGGACAAAGGCCCCTGAGCATTCAGTAGAAAGATCATGGCCTAACACATTTTGTAGTTCTGGAAATCACTAAAAGGATGGTCATCAATCTATCTCTCATAGTTAGTAGTCGTGAAATAGTGGCCCAGAGGAAAAGTCACATGAAAATAAACCCTACACACTACAGAGTGATTTGAAAAATAATAACAACAACAGAAATGTTTTAAGCACCAGTAGCCTTGTTGGTCACTTGAGGGAAAGTATTCCGCTGCAATGATAGGCTTTGACTTAGCCTATCATCCTCACATGGAGTCGCCAAGTGAATCGGAATCATCCAATGACAGTGGCAAGTATAAGTCCTGCAAGAAGAGAAGACGCAAAATTAACTCTGTGCCTTGAGCTTTGAAATGGTTTTAGTTGTTTGAAATCATATTTTTCTAATTTTATTTTAAAATAATTAATAATTAAAGGTCCATTCACAAGGACCTTTAAAAGAACTTCAAGACGTACCTTTGTACTCTATCAATATATTCCTTACTCAACTTCCCCTGAAAGATTCTATCTTGCATGTTTCACACAATCAATAGATTGACATGTTTTATTTGAGTGTGTGTGTGTGTGTGTGTGTGTGTGTGTGTGTGTGTGCTGTGTTGTGTAAGAAGTACAATCCTGAGGAAGAAATAGAAGTACAAAAAACACTTATAAAGTTGAACTGAAGCAAAGCAACAGACAATAGAACTGCATCTGTAAATGGATTTAGTTCTCAAACATTTTTCTACCGTGAAAGTAGCTCATGGACAAAAATATCTTTGAGCTGCAGACTCACAGAAAGGTAATTATTTTCTTTTACATTGACTGAAAATATATTTATATTTTATTTTATATATTTTAAGTTTACAGCATGAGGCTAGAGAATACATATAGACAATGAAAATAATTACTATAGAAATAAATAGAATTTTTGGATTTACATATTTCTTTCTTATATGAGAAGAACAACTAAATCTACTTTTTTTTTTCTAGGAGTTTTATTAAATTCAGCCACTTTGTATATTGGTTCACATAGCTTGTCTGTTATGTGTCTGTGATATACACACCCCATTTTCTCCACCCCTCTAGTCCCTCTGGTAACCTCTGTTCTGTTATCCATCTCTAGGTATTTGAATTTCTTTCTTAAAAAAAATTCCACATATAAGTGAGATTATGCAATAATTCTCTTTCTGTGTCTGGTTTATTTCAAAAGACAACTGCATGATCTGGTAATTACAAAAATGTGTTGATGGACATTTTGTGTATAAGGACATAATTTGTATGTTTATAAGAGGCCAAAGGAGAGGAAAAGAAATGGTGCTACCCTGTAGCAAAAAAATTGGATAGAATTCAAATAAAGTTGGTATTAATTTAGATTATATTAAGATAACAGTTGAACAATTCAGTGTAGAGACCCAGTGCTTCACTGGGGTGGAAGTCTCCAAGAGGCCTTTAGATTATTCAAAGTCTTCATGTACTTCCTGAGAAACACCAACACAGTTCACTAACTTGCAATATCTACCTCATTTCTTGTCTTTTCATATAACTGAAGAAAACAAAATGCAGTTCCTGGGCTCATAGTTCTTGAACTTTGAGAACTAGGAGGACAGTTAAAGATTGGGTAGTCCATATCAAGGCCCTAAGGGGCTTACTCATTGGCCTTCTATCTCATGATTACATCATTAGTCAGTTTGAGGTACTGAAATTTTCAGCTAATACAGTTGGATTAATACAGTTCGTTCAGTTAGTTATCTTAATTCCACCAGTTTCTGTTTCATGTATACTGATGCAATGTTCTTAAGGAGAAACACATATTTATAAATACATGTTCTGGAAGCATTAACCCTTTCACCATCATAAATTCTGTATTTTTCCCTAGTAACAAATTTGGTTTAACTTCAGTCTTAATATTTGTATAGTCATCATAGCTTTAGTTACAGACTAGTTTGCTAGATGTATATATGTGTTCATCTAACTTATCTACTACTTTGTTACTTTTTATCTCTATCTTCCCATTTCTTTCATAGCTTTTTCTTGGCATTTTACTCTCAACATACTTATGACTTTAAGTCTATAATGCCTCTGTTTTAGACAGCATAACAATGAGTCATGACTTAAAAAAACTATTTTGCCCATCACAGCTTTTAATTTGAACACAGTGTTCATATTATTTAATTTAAATATTTATAAGAGGCCAAACGAGGGAAAAAAACAAGTGCTACCCTGTAGCAAAAATTTTGGACATAATTTAAATTTTGAATAAACAAGAATTTAAATAAAGCTGGTATTAACTGAGATTTTATTAAGTAGCAATAGAACTGATGTTTAAATTAATTGCTAGTAAATAGGAATTATATCAGACATCTCTCTTATGGCTCATCTCTTTTGCTCAGTATTCAATTCTTGGTTTGGGATTAAATGGATATTGTCTGCTGTATAATTTCATTGTTGAATGTTTTAAATAATTTTATCTTAAGTTATTTTTAAATGTTGATATAATTATAATTTTTTGCTTGTTTGATGGAAATAATTATATTATTATTGTTGCCAACTTTGCCTAAGAAATTAGGAAAGGCCTAAAGGTAGAACTGTGAGAACTCTTCTTGTAATTGCTGTGAGTTAGAGTAAAGATTTGGGCTATGGAAAGAATCTATAGGAATAAAACTAGGTATGAACTTCCTCTATACCTCTATCAATTCATTTCATATTCAAAGTCTGGGGGTTTCACAAGGAAGAACACTGTTCAGGAATAGTAATTACCTCAGCACTCTTTTTTGTTGATTGATATGTAGAAATACAGAAAAACACATATTGCTTAACAATACAAAATATTTGCACCTGAAATTCATTTGCTTAGTCCCTTGGAGCCTGACAGAACAAAATGTTTGTAACAAATACAGCTGTGCTGGCAATACTATTGAATTAGAGAAAACAAAAAAATGGTCTTTGGTCCAAGAAGCTTATAGTCCAAAAGAATTCAGGAAGGACATTGGAGAAACTTAGCTTCTAGTTAGGGTTTGCTATATTTTTCAAAAACATCCTGTACTTTCTTGGGAGTGTGATGCTGCTCTTACTAATGTCTTAAGGTTTACCCTTCTGTTTGCCTCACCAGCCTTTTCAAAGGTTTTCCAGCCTTCAAGCTCCCAGTTAAGTGGCACTTCTGTGAAGTCTTTGCCAGTTCCTACCATTCTTGAGTCCCCATCAAATGTCCTTCCCACCATATTTTGTGCTCTTGTTTACATTATCCAAAGCCATTTTTAAGTTAATTGTGCCCATGACCTCAGGATCACGACCCTACTTTATTCATCAAACTGTCTTTCTGACCACTACTAGGAGGGCAAAAGAAATATGCAAATACAAAATTGTGTGTGTTTAAATGATGTTGGAGATATATATTCAGGTACTATGTCAGATATATTTTCCTTTCATTTCCATTTTGCAGAAAATTCTTCAAGTTTAGCACTATGGGTGAAATCACTAAACTGAAAATCATTTTAATTAAATCAAAGAGCTTTTCTTCATTTCTACATTTTAAAATATCTTTAGCAGGGTATTATCTCCAAAATCAGTCTTCAATAAATAGTCGTTAAATCATACAGGGCTGTCAATCTCTGTAACTTTGTCCTCAACTGTAAAACGGAAGGTTATTTAACTCCTTTCTCTTTCACAAGGATATTGCAAGGATAAGCAAGAATGTGGCCCGTGAAAGGTTAAAGCCGTACAGCAGTACAAAATGAAATGTTGTTCTCATTAACTACCTTAAGATGTACTGTGTGTCCATATTGCAGCACTTGAGTATGCGGACTTTGGCTAACCCCATTGCAGCTGCGTTAAAGAGGATTCTCCTTGAGCTGACTAAGAGAAGCCAAACGTCTGATTACAGCTTAGAGCCCCAGCACAGCCATCAAAAGTTACCAAGGGGATGCTAGGACTTCAGGATTGCTTCCATTTGCACAGAAGGAAAGTGACTGTCTTGACCACCTGCTTCCTGTCTCCACCATGACTCACACCTTTCAGGTCCACTTGGACAGAAGTTCAGATGAGATCTGCTCTGGCCACTGTCCAGATGGTTTTAAGGCTCAGGTAGCAAGCAGGGTGAAAGGACAGATGAAAAAGTCGGACCTGACATTCAGAAGGACTGAGCCAAGGTCACAACTAGCTTTTTGCTTATTCCAAAAAGTCAGCTCAACCTCCACTTCTGGCTGTGTAAATGTGAAGCCATCGCATCTTGGTAGGATGTATACAAAGGGATGTAGAGTTCCATTTCTAGAATGTACTGTCCTGAAAGATAAAATCTCAGGAACCCTGCCAGATTGAAAAATACTAAAAGCGCTGTCAGATGAATGTAAAACTTGATCCTAGATTAGATCCTGGAGCAGAAAAAGAATGTCACTGAGGCAAATGATAAAATTTGAACACAGACTATAAAGGTTTTATGTCTTTACTGATCAAATCTCACAATGCTGAAAATTGTGCCATGGTTATAAACCACTTTGTTCTTAGGAAACATACATTGGATGTTTCAGTCTGGCTCAGAAAAATAGTAAAAAGTAAAAGTTTATGTCCATATACAAATAGAAAATGAGAGCATAGGAAACAAGATAAATGGGACAAAATAAAAATAACTGATAATGTATATAAAAAGAATACAGTATTTATTACTACTACAACTCCTCTGTAAATTTGAAATGATAAAATGTTTTAAATATTATATTATGCCAAAATCAAAATGTATATTTTATTTAAAGGTTTGATTAGAAAAGTATGATAAATTGTATTAGCTTGTGTTTGTTTTTCTGTTTTAAAAATGAATTTTAAGAATACAATACACTGAGAATTTCTCAGAGAACAGCGCAGCTCTGACAATGCTGCCACCCATGAGCTTTATCTCATTCTTCAGTGACTGAAAATGTTTATAGAACTGAGTGAAAAAATAAACAAGCTACACATGTCTACACGTCCAACTAAGAGAAACAAATTGGGCAATGGCAAAACTTACCTGAACAATTTACAAAGAATTGATCCTTAACCTAGGTGAGCTGGATGCACATGCCCGTGGGAAGGCTAAATGATACCAGTGTACAGAGAAAATGCCCAAGCTGCCTCTGGCTCTCTGGGAAAGATCGACTGAACATTCTGTCAAGGAGTACGTTTTCCAGAAAGAAAGGCAGTTGCAGGAAGTCCTAAGGTGAAGGTACACTAAGAAGCAATGTAGTCTAGAAGGCTCTTCATGGAAACTGCATCATCAGAGACGGGTTGTTTCCTTCTTGTAATGTCTATATTAACAAACTTTGCTACTTGGCAAATAACCAGAAAATGACTGTGAAGTGATTTTCATCCATTTCACAACCTCTGGGTAACAAAGACCACGGAGACACTTGAGTGGATAATACCAGAAATAAAAGGGGTGGTTAAAGAAAAGAAACAGGCATTATCAATATCAAGGCAGGCAAAGGGCTGAGAAAAATGGGAAACTAAAAACGGGCTGTAAAGAAAAATAATGACATATCAGATAGTAGTATGCTATGAAATATTTTTAAAGTTACATTGTGTGTGTGTTTGTTGTGTGGTGTGTGTTTACACTTTCCTACACCACAGCACACATATGGAGGTCAGACGTCAACTTTCAGGAGAGTTCTGGGATTGAACTGAAATTGTCAGGCTTGGTGACAAGTGCCTTTACCCACTGAGTCATCTCTCCAGACCTGCCGTTAAGAATTTAACAACTGGTTTTCTGTGGGGGCAAAATTATAATCTTGATATATTTGCTGATTTCCGTGATCTGCAGAGTCCTGGTGTGACCAATTAAGGTTAATAACATGTTATCATTACACATAGAGTTTTAAAAAGTGAGGTGTGTGTGTGTGTGTGTGTGTGTGTGTGTGTGTGTGTGTGTGTGTGTGTGCGCGCGCGCGCGCATGTGTTCCTAAATGCATAAATATAACCTGGTCAATCTGTATAATGTTACTTTTATGTACGTGTTTACAGAGCTGACCATTTGGTATTGGATGGCCAGTTGATGTGCCCTTCCCTAGGGAAGACTGTTTCCCCCGCTCTCAGCATCCCTTAGTTGGGTGTAGTTGAGGCAATGGAGTCAGTAAAGGGGCATTCTGCTTCAGTGTGCTGTTGAAGTAGAGTGTGTAGCCACACCTCTAACTAACCCAGCCTTTTATAAGAAACTCTACGTTCAAAGAGCTTTAGTAAGGTATAAGAGACATAATACCTTGTGCATCCGCAGACTTCCAGGGCTTGTGGGTGTAGAGATGGGAGACTGCTTCGACTTAGGTGTTGAAAGTTGACTGCTGGAAGTTCCATTTCCTAATGCAAGACAAGAGAAAAGGAAAGAATAAAAGCTAACAGCATGTAAAAGATCAGGATTCAAACAAGGTACAAAGTCAACCAAATGAATTCACGGAATCAAACCAAAGTGAAAAGAAACATGTTCTTCAAATGCCATAGGAACTGCCATCCTCACTTAATCTTCACCCTGTCTGGTGCTTCTCAGTAACAGGAATCTATTTCTTTTCAAAACTTCTTCATATTAATTACCAGGTTCAGTCCTCATATCTCTGGGAGGTGGTTTGATGTAGAGAGCTGCGAAGTGCCGCGCCCTAAAGATGGCGCTGGTCTCCGCCTTCCACCAGCCCGACGGTGAGTGCTCTTTTTGATAATAAGTTCATATTTGGCAAAGACTGCTGATCTGGCTTGCTTCCGCATACGTAGACCTCTAAGATAGCACCACTTGGCTTTACTTGACTGGCTGTTTAATTAGTATTTAGCCTGTGGGTTGGGTCTGCCCCATTATTCGGAAGACTGTTTTCAAGGGACCTGAATAAACTGCAGGAGAAGAGTTTTATGAGTTGCGTCATTCCTTGCTGGACAAGGGAGGACGCGACAGTTTGACATGAACAGGCAAACTGAAGGAACATCTGCACTTACAGCCTAGATCAAAAGGTGTATTTGCATGCACATTTTGTCTTTAGACTATGAGAGAAAAACTTTGAAATGATATAGTTTGGTATGGATTCTAGAGCAAATTCTTGTAAATATCAAATAAAATATGAAGCGAGATGTAGTGTAAATGGGATCTGGTGAACTTTGTGTGTGCTTTTGGACTGGCAAATCCTTATAGAGCAGTGGTTCTCATCCTGTGGGTTGCATATCAGATATTCTGCATGTCAAATATTTACATTATGATTTATAACAGTAGAAAAATTAGTTATGAAGTAGCAATGAAATAAATTTATGGTTGGGAGTCACCACAACATGAGGAACTGTATTAAAGGGTCACAGCATTAGAAAAGTTAAGAACCACTGTTATAGAATGAGTATCATGTTGTATTTCATCTTGACAGTGAATGGAAGTGGCACCACTGACTGACAGGCTTCCTTGTCCCTTACTAATATCTTTGGCACGCTAGTAATTGGGGAGCATCTTGGCAAGGACTCTTCTCCATCACTGACTCTTGTCTCTCCTGTTCCTCCTCAGAATCACAAAGCTGTTTCACTGCTCTCAGTATTATGCACAGACCAAATTCTCTCATTCCTTCTTTTAGTAGAGTTCATTTTTCACCTTTACAATGAGGTATGTCAACCCCATTTCAACCTCTTCTGGCTACCTTATCAATATTTTCAAAAATAAGATTATTCATTTACTGAGCATCTGTGATGAGTTAACTTCAAGACCATCAACCCCTCTCTATCCTGTATACATTTACCCAAGGTAAAGGAAACAAAGCCAAGATTTAATTGTAGGGATTTGTTATACCAAAGCCTAGATATACTGTTTTCTGTTTGTTTTCAGCTTTTGTGACATAGGGCTTTCATTTTTTTTTAAACAAGTTCACATAGGTTTTTTTCCTCTTACAATTTTCTCACAGGGACTAGGGGAAATAGGGAAAGTGGTGGCAGAAAATCAAAGGGGCAAGTAGGAGCAGTCACCAGAGCTGGGGCTCATCTTCAAGACAGTATCTAACCTGTCTGATCTGGTTGGTTCAAGTTGGAAAGTGATTAGCAAGAGTTTCCTTTCAATTAAACAAACCAACTGGGCACATACAAAGTGTCACAAAACAATAGAACACTGGAGGGAGACAGCATGGCATAACGACCCTCATATCACAGAACTCTCTGAAAAGATGGTATCTGTATTCTGTCTGTCAATTCCCATTGTTGGTACTCTTCAGCCGCGTACCACAACTGCCAAGCTCAACCCTATGTGACCTTGTCTCAAAGTATTTTTTGGTGCGTTGTCATGTCTGTCCCTGCTCCTGAACTCATGTTTAGTTCCTTGATCCTGTCGGTGTTTTCTGTCTAAATGGAAAAGGACATGCCCAAACAGGAAGGATGGTAAGGTTAGTAGATTGATCTATTTGGATTTACAGGGATTGAAATATATTAAAATAAAATGAGGGAGGTAGAGTGCTAGTTTTCAAAGAACAGTGAAAGAGTCCATTTTCAAGTAAAAAAAAAAAAAAAAAACAAAAAGGAATGAACAGTGTCACCAACCAGGTAGAGTTGATGCTAACTTTCCAGGTTGTATGTTCTTTATCTGGAGGATACACACATCCCTGAAGACTAAGATGTGTCTAAGTGGTTCCAAGTGTAGTGATTAAAGAGTTGTCTAGGTAGTGAGTAATATAAGTTGTTATACATTCTTATTTCTAGTTCACTTAACCAGAATGGTACAGAAAAGAAAGGGTCTCTTAGCATGTGCATTGTTTCTAACTCATGTATACTGGATACAAAACTGACTTTAATGCTCATTTACTTCATCCTGATCTGCTCACCCATTGTAATACCAATATTGAGAAACACTCAAAATCAAGCCTGCTGGTTTTGATATGATGTTTATTCTGAAGTATTCACCAAAAGTAATCTCAGTCTACCCCCAAAATCGAGTAATTCCAGTTCCCCCATTAATAGTTGTTGTTGTATGGTTATTTTACCATATGTGATCTCACATGATCCTCCTACTTACTAATATCTCTTTAATCAACAAAGACACAGAAATTTGAGAAGAGTTCCCTAGTTTAAAGTATATAACTCTTCCTATCCTTTATGGATGATGGTTTCAGAATCTGATCACAGACTCTATTTCACAATTACCTACCACTGTGATCCTTGCATGATATATTATCAGTCTTGTATTTGTTATCTCCTCAATGCCTTACAGAGGTAGATATCAACCCATAATTCAGTCTGTTCAACGTTTTCTCAGATTGAGGTGTACTAGGCTTTCTTTTGCCTGGTCTAAATATTCCCTGGTTTCCTCCATACTTGCATAGAGCTGCACCTTTTCTAGAAGGCTATCCGAGAAGAGCCAAAATGGTTAAGATTTACTTCAGAACAAAGCCAAAAAACAGACCTATGGCTGTCACACATCCATTCCAAAGTGCCCTTGGGTGCTGTGTCTGGATCGCTGTACTTAATTGTTTCTGCTAAGTAGAAATGCTTTTGTTCCTCTTCCCAGACTCATCCATCAAGAAAGCAAGAACTGAGAGCCCAGAAATAGTTCATCGGGGATTTGTTCATTGGGCTGTTTCTCAAGCCAAATTAAATCACAGATTGTGAGATACTGCATTACAAGATGAAATGTGAATTTTAAATCTATTTCCTACCATGACTTAGAAATTGTACAGTTGTGAATTCTTTAAATAGAATGGAGAATAGTTTTCCCTGTTGGAAATACATTTATTTACACAACCTTGCAATATTTGTGGGTGGAACCTAGAGCTTCAGTTATACTAGTAGCAAGTGCCTATAACTGAAATATATCCATAGTCAATTTTGCAATATTTTAATACAAATGAGTTTTTCTCAAGGAGAAAACTTGGGGGTAGTTTTTATCTTCCTCTGACTCTGCCAAGGATATCAGTTCACCTTGGAGATTAGTGGAATTAACAGAATCTGGTCAGAGCAGACCACTAGCAACAAGGGCACCAACACCACCTTACCTGTGGCATTGTATTCAATTCACCACAAGGTAATGACCCAGAGAACACTCTAACATCTCTTGGCGTTCCCACACCCCTGGCCTGGAGGTGAAGCCAAGGAGAAGGACACTGAGAAGCAAGGACCATCCAAAAGAGATATTTGCATTCAACACACTAGGAATCCAGCACCCTGCCTCTAGAACAATACAAAGAATGTCTGCTGAGAGATAAGGAGTCCTGATTCTGGTTCTTTGATACTAAATAGTTGTGTGACATTTGGGAAGACCTTCAGAATCTTAGCTGCACCTCAGGTTCTCAATATTAAATACAAAACAACCTAGATAATTATCCTTGTGTAACTTAATTCATACTGCTGTTATGATAGACAACAGAGATGATCGAATGTTTTTGCGAATCCACATTTAATTCATGTGAAGAATTGTTGCCTTGAATCTAATCTCTCTCAGCTTAAGAAAGACACTCTTAAATTGCTTAATACAGTAAGTACTCACTAGTCACATTGAAATGTGATTAACTAGATTTCAGATGTATTTATTAAGTATAAAATGCAGAGCAATTTCAAAGAAGGTAAACATGTCAATAATTTCTCATATTGATCACATGCTGAAATGAATACCTTTGAATGGATTAGTAAATAAAATCTATGCTTTCGTTTTCTTTAAAGTTTTAAATGTGACCACTAAATATTCAAATTAAACAATATGTATTTGATGATGTTATAAGAAATACATTATTTTGTGCAATAAATAATACAACTTTCAAAAAGCATATAATATACAAAGCTTGCATTATGATTAATATTAGTTCTATCAAACAGAGTTAGTCTGTCAGGAAGGTCAGAACACCCAGGGAAGGCTACTAAGGTTTAACAAAGGACAGTCCACTTATTATAATTCTTACTTGGAATCTTGCTGTTTTGTGTCCCTTGACCCAAGAGCTAAGGAGATAGTAATATATTTAAAAAATCAGTGTGGTTATGCTTTTGCTCATAATATTAGCACAGTGACATAGATAGGATGATTCGTGGCACATGATGGGCATTCTAGTCTAATCGGCAAGTCTCAAATCCCAATGAGAGACTTGTGCCAAAAGGCAAGGTGGACAGCTCCTGAGGAACATATATATTTGTCTTCAAGTGATAGAACTGGTTTTTCATGTGGACACTGGTAACAATGAAAGATGTCTTTTGTCTCAGGCAGAAGGCATCCACCTCCACAAATGAAGTCAACTGAACAATAGGGGAAGATTACTCACCATCTTGATCGTTGCCTAAGTCAGCTGGAGATTTGGTGCGACGCATTGGGCCTGGGCCTTTAGCAGATGTCTTTTGAGATATTGAGGATCCTTTTGAGCCAGATGTAGAAGATGGATTGCCTTTCATAACTCTGCATTCTGGGTAAAGGCAAAAGGGTACAGGCAAGAATCTTAGTAAAAGGGAGAACTGAGGCGCTCAGCATACTACCAGCATCTTAAAACAGGAATATCCCCACAGGCCAATGTACCTAACTGGCTTAGGATTACAATGTGTTCCTCATTTTTTGTATGTATGTATGTATGTATGTATGTATGTATGTATGTATGTATGTGTACAGTATGTGTGCCTGGTGCCAGTAGAGGTCAGAAAGTGGTACTAGATCTCCCGGAACTGTATTTATAGATGGTTGTGAACCACTGTGTGGGTACTGGAAACCAAACCTCAGTCTTTTGCAAGAGCAATAAGTGCTCTTACCTGCTGAGTCATTTCTCCAGGTTATTGGCCACAATTTCTTAATGCTGTTCTATGATATAAAAGTAGAATCAAACAACATTGTAGAGGACAAATTTCTGTTCAGAGACCTCCTGGTTGACTCCTATTTAATGACACACTAAAAAGATAGATGGATGGTAATTTGGACAACTGAACATTTTAGGAAACTCAATGGAGAAGGCAGTTCATTATTTTTTTGGTTCTACTTTTTATTTTGGTTGATGAACTTTGGTGATCACCATAAAGAGCTGCAGATGGGAATGGGAAAATGAATAGTTAGCTATTCTGTGGTTGTCTGTCTTTTCTAAATGAAAAGCTATAGAAATGACCACTTTTGTAAAGGACCCTGCCTTGAGTTGGTTGTGGCTTGTCTATTAGTGAAACTCTCTTTAGTTTTCTCAAATTTTACTGTTTAGTGGGAAATGCATCTTTAATATGTTGTTCTATTAGTATTCCATCCTAATTCTGTTGTGTGGTCTAACTCACTTATATCACTGGAGCTTAAACTAGTAGATGTTCAAGTCTGTCTTGAGGTAACCAGTGCTCTGGAATCCTGAATCACAGTGCAGAGAGAATTGGGTGTCGAGCAAATGTGGAAGCGAGGCTTGACACTAAAAATAGATTGGAAAAAAAAACTTTCTAAAATGGGACCATTGCTATGTACCCAAAAAAAAAAAAAAAAAAGGCCAGAGGAGAATGACTGAAAAAATGTGTATGTGCAATACATGTGTAGTTCTTACTACAAAAGTTCTTTCTTGATGGTGCAGGTTAGTTCAAGAAATGTGGTCATTATTAGAGTAAATGTGGTCATTATTAGAGTAAATGGTAAGTTTCATGTAGTATGAAGGCTTCCCTTCTGGGAGATTAAGTTCACCTTTCACTTAGTCTGTCATGTACACAGATACAAAGGAGGAATACTGACACCATTAACCCATGAAGTACCATTTTTTGAATATTCACCAGGCCACAAAAGTTCATGACAATCCCAAGGGATGGAAATGAGAAGGACAAAAGCAAAACAAAGCCCAGTGATCATGTTTACCGTTCTCATCCAGAGAAAAATCATCTTGAGCATAGCGGAATTTTTCTGGGCCACATGCAATGAACACATCATCATCGCCAAAAAAATCCAGAAGACAGGTGACCTATGAAGAGAGCAGAAATGCTAGATTAGTATTTGATATCCTTATAACAATAACTTCATATCTTGTTGACAACACAACTGTGCACTTAAACCATCATTACAAATTCTCAGGCATCTTTTTCTCTCAAAATAACAACCACATTCATAGTCTGCACTATGATCCCTAGTGAGTGAACATAAAAGTGTCATTACCTTTTCATATTTTATGTATGTTCACCTTTGTCTCCATGTAATCAAGACTGAGATTGAGATGATTCTCAAATAGAATGGTTGTCTCTGAAGAAAAGAAAGCCACCACATGTCCTAAAGTATTATCATGTAGGCAAACTTTGGGTCCAGGCTAAGGAGGTGAGAGATTTTGACTGTAGCTTCTGAATAGATCTTGTAGCAGACCCAAAGTTGGAAATTCCTCTTTACATATGTTCTAAAGGTAGATTATTTTTAAATTTCTCTAGATGTATAAAGACTGGACTCTTGGTTTAAAAAAAGAAACCTAGTACAGTAATACACCATAGTTTCATACCACACTGAAAAGCTAACAGAGGAAATCTACATTGTCCACTTTAAGCCACATCAACAACAATGGATAACATAAATCCATGTTACAGAACCCTTCTTGTCTTTGAGTTTGAAACACACTGCTACTTTTTTTTTTTTTTTTTTTTTTTTTTTTTTTACAGTTCAGACAGTCTCCTAGCTCTCTTCTGAACAAAGAAATGATGGTGCCTGGGAAAATATCCTGATCCCTGTAGCTCCTCACTTCTCAGCTCTCCTAATTATGTCTGATAGTCAGTCCAGCACATCAGGCAAACCACAAGAGGAACCAGAGTCAAAACCATCCTTGGCTTGTAAGTGTTCAAAGTATGTAATTGTCCTAAGAATCTCATTCAAGCTGCCAGCAATGACTTTCCAAAGGCACAGACTTCACAGACTAACAACAGCTTGCTGTGTGCAGAAAGCAATATGGTACATTTGAAAAAAAATTATATTAATAATATCATACCCCAGCAAGATCTATTAAATCTCTGTTTCCACAGCCAAAATGATTGCAAAGCCTTACACAAAGAGAGAGATGATGCTTAAAGACTCACTCTTACTGTCTAAGCCTCCCAATAATCTACAAGATGTTACAGGAAGGAAGGGAGAGTTGGAGGACTGCCAGAGTCACTCCTATTAAGCTTCTTTCTAGTTCTGAACCACATCTTCATCAAATATACCCATGTCCCTTTGCACCCGCTTGTCCATCCTTCATTGATTCACTATACAATCATGAAATGATAATCAGAGCTACTAGTAACTGAATGTTTACTCTGAGATGGGACCTAGATTGGCCCGAATACTTCCAAATATGCCATTTCATTTCAGACTCAGAAAACACTATTGTCTCAAAAGTCAGAAGTAATAAGTAAATTACCAAGGTAAAAAGTGATAACTCTAAGCAAACAGATGTGTCCAATGTGCCTTTAACCATACAGTATTATGGACATTTACATAGATCGTAGAAACCGAGAGTAGGAAGAATAAGACTCAGAGATAGCCAGGCACAGAGTTCACAGTCTGATGACA
Organism: Lophiomys imhausi; assembly: GCA_907164525.1. Lineage (NCBI taxonomy): Eukaryota > Metazoa > Chordata > Mammalia > Rodentia > Muridae > Lophiomys > Lophiomys imhausi. The sequence continues at coordinate 283,497 of CAJQZJ010035412.1, read as the reverse complement.
TGATACACCTTGAAACAGCATATTTCAACTTAGTTTCAAGGACAAGAGAACCTATAGGTGTCATGGAAGGTTATATATTGTCATATATTGATTAATAATCGTATCCAAGTGACTCACAACAAGGTTAGTTCAAGGAGAATTCTTCATGTGGTCTGGGAATCAGTTCCAAAAAAAGAGGTCAGTTAGATGCTTTGAGTTCTACTCTAGATAGCCTTCCACTGTCTTGACACTGAATCAACCCAATCTGGAGCTTTTAATTTTTATACCCCAAATGGGTCTTCATTGTTTCTTTATTGATGCTGCCCTTGCCCTGACCATCTCTGCCTTCATTTTTATTCATGAGTGAGGAATGCCTCCACCCTTGAACTTCTCTGGTTATCTCTGGGAATTAGCACTTTCTTTCAAGACCTGATTGTGCTTTCATGGACACTTACTTAGTCTACACCCCTGGACCACAGACCAGGCTCATCCTTCCCTCTGTATTTCCTTGTGGATACTGAATAAGAGTTTATGCCCTAAAAGAACTTAGCCAAATCAATTTTGTTTAGACTGCATACAAAGAATAGAGGAAGGAGAAACATTCAAAGGATTTTAATGGATATAAAAAGAAAAAAATCACTTGTGGATGGGAACAGACATTAACATTCAGAGACTTTGAAAAGTAACTAAAGCACAAATTTAAGAATAAGACAGGATAAATGTCTACAGATTCAGACATTGTTTTTCACAGAGATGTCTTAATTGTTGAAAAAATGTAATATTTAATGGATTATTTTCCTCTCAGTCACAAGCCACAATATCTTATTTTAGGATAGCAAAGCAGTACAAATTTCTGGAGTACTTGCTGTTACAACTATCCATTCTCTGCCAATCCCAAGTCTCTCCCCCTCCTCTCAGGCTTAGCAAAAACTTTTGGCTAGCCCTCCCTTTGGGATCTTATAAGAAAGGCAATGTTCCCTATGCTTTTGACAAACTCACAATGGTGTTCTGGCTTCAAACACATCCATGTTGCAATCCAGCTGTTCAGCATCAGGTTTCTTTTGTGCTCTTACTCCCTATTTTGCGGGTTTCAAAATGTAGACAAACACAGCTTTTGTCAATACCCAGCTCTTCTAAATACTTTCAATGTTGAGGTATAACAGCCCCAATCTTTGTTATGTGAAGAGGAAATAGAATATTTTCCATCTTAAAGATGAGGATCTCAAGACACAAAGAATCAAAGTGTCCCAGGTATGCACAATTGGCTCATGAAAGACTTGAGACTAGCACTTAGGGATCTTGCTGGAATTCAGAACAAAATAATTCAATTGCTTGAGAGAACAGGACTCCCTAAATCTCTAGACAGGAGACTCCAGTCTCTTTCAATGTCTAAGACACATTAGACTTGCCATGTTGAAAAATGTTCATTGCCAACTGTAATTTTAATCCATGCAGAACCTTATCCATTAGTGCACACTGAGTATGTGCTGGAAGATACGAACAAGAGGAAGGAAAAATTTTTAGAAAAGAGAAAGAAGGAAAGAATAAAAGAAAAGGATGATAATAATGGTGTATAAGAAACAAATCTCAAATGAAATAATTGATACCTGCCTTTTAAAATGTCATGGTGACACTGTGAAACAAAGTCCACCTTGACTTACACTTCAAATGCATAATTTTCTAATTAGCTTTCTGAGGCAATTTTTTTAAGAATAGAGTGACAACAAATGTAGTGACAGAATAATCATTGTGATATCACTGCATCCTCAAAGAATAAAGGTCTTGCCAACATCAGCTCAAGAATGAGTCATACTTGAGTATTAAAGCCAGAGGAGAGAACACATGACATGACACCCATCTTCATAATTAACTGTCCACCCACACAGAATCAATGAAATTAACTCACATTAACATTTAACCATTACCACAATGCTTTTGCTTAAAAAAAAAAAAAAGCAGGTGTAGGGAGAAAGATGCCAGCATGGTTGTATATTATCATGAACAATATATTATTTGGATTGTCCAGTGTCTTAAATGTCGAAGAACAAGTGGATAAATGGAGGCAACAAATCACTGTGGAAGCAGTTTGAGTTTATTAGCTGTAAAAGGAAAATTCCCTCTGTGACTAGATTAAGGGTTGATTAGATTCTCCATCCACGTATTACAGATAATGGCTATTCTTGCATGTGCCGGCAGCTACATAATTTACTTACATAATTCCTCAGAAGGAAATGGTCTTCAGAAATATTTATGAATCTATTAGATTCGCTTTTGGCATGTGAAATATTTTTAGTGAAAGCTGAACTCTCCCACATTGGTCATTAAACACTTTCTAAGGCAAAGGGACTATGTGAGAACTACAGAAACAAACAATAAAAGGTCCCTGCCTTCACAGAGGACAAGGTAATAAGCATGTGTGAACTACACAAATAATTAGAATACAACACAGGCTGTTGTTAGCACTGCTGTGCAGGCAGAAAGAACAAGAGGAAGAATGGAAGACAAAGAAAACAACAAAAATAAAGATCACTGTGGCCTCCCACAGCCATTTATATACATGACATGAAAGTGAAAGTGAGACTATCTGGAACAAAGAATGGGACTAGTGGGGGGACAGTGGAGACAAATATGGTCAAAATACATGATAGGCTTGAATAAGATGTGTTTATGAAACCCACGGATGGATATATGTCAATGAAAATGTTTTATGCAGATTACTGAAGAAGACTTGATGAGAAGACAACTCACTACCTGAATCTGGAAGCACAGATGGGGTATAGGTTAATGGAAACAGGAGGTGGTCTAGGCAGAGGTAGCCGTGTGAACACAGGACAAGAGGCTGGAGGATGCCATGTTCTTAACAGCCTTGCAGAAACAGAGCTAAATCTGATTTGGCTATAGTAAACGGTTTTACCCCTCCCAAGATGCTGCACAGCACAATTGACCAAATCCATATGCTAACCTGCTGCATAGACAAAACATCCAATTAATTGCCTCCTGGTAGAATTCAGGGTGAAGGGAAGGGCAAAGAGTTTCTATGGGTAGGGCTGGCCCCAGTGGTGAGGAAGAGTGAGCCCCTGTGGCAAAGCAGACAAACCACATTGATTTCCCAGTCTTGCCAACAATGCATCCTGGCCATAGAGTGTGGTGGGCAAGCTTTGCAAAGCAAGTTAATGAAAGATTCAGTAAACATTACCAGTGAGGCTTTCTAAAAGTTACTGCCACTTTCATTTTGGAACGTTTCCTGCTTGCCAGCTCTGGACTGTGTCCAGTCAGGGGCTGACACCAACTTGGCTTCTTAAGCTGTGCAATGTTGCTAGGTGACCCTGGGTTTCTTATCAAACTGTTTCTGTTGGGGTTATCTTGAAATTTGGCTTGGGGGTTTTTTATAAAAACCTTTTTTTGAGTCTCCAGGGCAAGCAGTTCCTTAATTCTGCAGTGCCTTTTTTGGGGCACAGATCTTTTTATTCGATATCCACACTTCTCTAAAGCACTTGAGGAAATAAAAAGAGTGATACTCGTATTTCTACAATATTGTTTTTACCTTTCTAGGAGGGAGAATTATTTCAGACATAGAAATACAAAGAAACTTACCTTTCTTTGGGAAAGGAGAATGCTCAGTAAAGAAGGTTGAGAGGGAAACAAAAGATGGTCACAGAGGTTGAATATGGCCAAAGAACATTAAATACACACCTGAAAATATTACAATGGAACTCTTCATTTTGCTCCATGACTGTATGCTAATAAAAAGTAAATTGAAAACCTTTCTGCATTTATTCAATGTTATATTCTTTTCCCCACCTCCGATTCTCTTCCCAACCCAATGCATCTACATCCCGCTCCAGCGAGGCTGCTCTTGCCAAGATCAACAAATTGCATGTTGTCAAATCCAATTCTACTTTCTGGCTTCATCTAAACATCTCAGCTTCAATGGTTCTAAGGTGAATAAGTCTTCCCTGAACACTTTCTCTCCACAACTTCTAGAATGCTCCATAGTCAATAGTCTGTTTTTATAAATTTATTTAACAAACTCATAATAAAATCATTTGTGCTGTGTCTCTGACAGTTCTAATGTCTGAAATACATTAAGTCTAAATATGTTGTTTCCATTCATTCTTATGGTGACTTGCTTCTTTCTGTGCTTAGTATATTTTATTGTGCATTTATATCTAGTCGAACTAAATCATTTGGAATCCTGAGGGGGCCAAGTCTAGAGATAGTTGTATGACACAAAGATTGTTGTTTGGGGTTTTGTTGTTGTTGTTTTATCAACTTCTGGGTTAGTTTTCCAACCATTTGCTTAAAGACAATGCAATCCTTTTCTCAACTAAAGACTTTTCCTTTAAACACCTTCCATTTTCCATGGATTATTTTCCTGTCTCCCTCTTTGAACTACATCTTGAGAACACTGTCCATGTGTCTTATTTCTCTTGTTTTACCTCCTGCTGGTGGTTGGTTTTAGTTTCTGACCCAAGTCATGGCCTTAGAAAACAATCTCGATGGCTGATTGTGGAGGAGGGAATTGATACCCCCTTTCCCATTACGTATATCATTCTTTGGAAACGCTCAACCCTTCTGTGGTAGATTTACTTATACCTACGGCAAGTAATTGTGAACTAACCCACTCTGATCCCCAACACTAAAGCATATTATATCTCACTCAATCCTTGATAAACAGTGCCTAGTCCTCAGAAAACCTTTTCATAGGTCCTTGGGCAGTAAAGTACTAGAAGATACAGTAGGAAAAAGTTGTGTTTAAGGTCAACTGATCTTTCCACTGGTCTTCTTAGCCCAACAGCCAAAGATGACTCTGTGTACTCCGTTCTCGAATGTCCTAAAAACTGAAATCCTAGGACATCAGAATTCAACTGAGATATTGACAGTCAAATTTATCCTTTCTTCACTCTTCACCATCATTATCTTTGCGAGGTGAAAGGCCACAATTGTTCTTCGTAGCTTTCACAAAATTACATGTGTCAAGTGCTTGCACTTCCATTACCTCATTTGGTTCATTGGCCTCCTTTTTAATAAATAAAGCAAAAGGAAGGGCCATCAAGGTTAAGTGATTTTTTTGCAGGTCACAGTTCTAGTTAGTGAGACAGCTGATACCAGAACTGCATATAACTTATTCCAGTCTGACGCAGAGTGCCTAAGCCATGTAGCAAAGGCCCTACAGCAGACAGGGAAGCCCTTCATAGGAAAATACAGTAGGAGACTTGGGATAGCACTGGAAGAGAAAGCACAACAAGACAGGAAAAAACAAGGCATTCTGCTGTATTTTGTCAGAGCTGGTCTACGATTTAATAGCCAAATCTTAGGTAGTGCCAGGCCCTTGAAAGCCTGGTAACCCCTCAGTACCAAGAGGTGTTTTTTCCTTAGTTTTCTTTTACCATTTTCACAACAGTGTGTTTCAGCTCTCACTAGAGACCTCTTAGGCATGAGAGCAGCTGCAAAGGTGGTGGAGTTAGGCTGCTGAGTCCATGCCCAGGACTGACACCTGCCCTTCCACAGGGCCCTGGGGACAAGTTGGCTCAGAGAAACAGGGACGAGACAGAACTCCATTCATCAGAGAGAACTCAGGTGGAAAAACCTTGCTTGAGCCCTTGGCACCGTGAAACTCTAAGATTGGCCCTGGGCCCCACACAATTCCAGGCTCTGTTTAGTAAGGTGAATTAAAAATGAGAAAGTGCATTTGTAGAACCTACTGCAGTTATTTATTGCATAGAAGAGTTATTTGTTGCCTGCTATGTTCAAAGAATGGTAAAGACAAAGCTATAGAATCTAATAGAGTACTTAAAAAATATTTTTTTTTAAAAGAAAGCTACTGTCCTGTCTATCTACATTGAAAGTTAAAATTTGCCATCAGCTCCCTGATTTCTCTCTGGGCCTCATTTCCTCTGTTGTAAAGCAATAATGCTGTTCTTTCAAGGTTTAAGTTTTCTTTGTGTCATGAGTCTTTTGGAGAATTTAACAAAAGCTGTGTCTTCTTCCCCAGGGGAAAAAAAAAGTGTGCCTAGATAGTTAAGTTTCAATATAACTGGGGATGTGGGGGGGGGGGGGTTGTAAAGAATTTCCCTGAATCCCATCTAGAGATTCTGACAGTCTCTGGACTGGTGGATTTCCAAAGACACATCTTGCTCTGATAGTATGAAACATTCCAGGTTGGACACAGTTAATGAGCAGATATACTCTAGCCAGAGTGCTGGCAGCTGTTGTGGTATTCCAGAGGCTTAACTGTACCCCCTTCCCAGGCTTCCTGAGACTCTATTCCAAGGGAAGCAAAAGGATATAAGCTCATTCTTTGAAAACTAAGTCCAAGGGAAGCAAAGGAGTGCAAACTGATTTACAGTAAAGCAGAGATCTGAGTGTGCCTCAGGCCATTGCCTCCCAGGTTGTTGGAGTTTAAGAAGGATATTAACTTTGCAGGAATGAGTGGGCTTAAGGGTCATGGCCTCTGAGCGTTTCTCATGGCTGGTGTCGACTAGCACAAGAAGTTCAATTGGTAAAGGGTATACAGCACTATCATAAGTGTTCTGAGATTTTTCTTATTTTCTTCCTCAGTGTGGCCAGAGAGCATAACAATGGTCATAAACCTGCTACATTTCCTTGCATACTATCTTCTCCTTTGCAACTTTGCATTTTACTCTCCCTGCCCTAAAAACATGAAGGAACAAACATATCAAGAAGTTTGATACAATATTGAAGAGCAATGATTGTTCTTCACCCTTTGCGTATAAACCATCTTTAGGATTATTTCCACTTCTGTTAGATCATCTTCATATTCATTCATTCTAACGAGCCAAATTCGTTTAAATTCAGAAAAATTCAATTGCTTGATAAACTATGGCTAATGTTTACACTAAAAGAGTTTCTCTAACAACCTTCAAAGAGGCCATGGGACACTTAAGAGTGATGCTAAGTGAAAGTTCTGTTTTCTTCCCCCTCACAAAAAGGCTTTCTTTTCTACCCTCTAAATTCATTCTACCTCCGATACAGAACAGCAGACCTAGTGGCAAGCTGCAGCAAGAATGCAAATTGAGGGATGTGTACAAGACAGAAATAAACTTCATAAAATGGTAACCAGTATGATCCCTGGAAGGCACTCAACTCAAACCTTTCCACTTTGAGCAAAAAAGTGTTGTTTACATTTGCCCTTTGAATGGGCTGCTAGGACCAGCTCTCAGGCTTATAGCAGCAGACCAATCCCTTAGAGGACCACAGCCTGCGTTCTCACTGCATGACTTACCCAAATAAGTGGTAATGTTGAATAAGTGTCCATGTGGAAGGGACAATGCTTTAAATCATTGATACATTTCATTTATGGTAAAATTTATTGCTATGATGCACAAGATTAACTAGACTGAATGTGCATGATGCAATTTTTCATTCTCAATAACAATCAGGCCTGTTGCATTTGCTGCAGAACCACGCACAGCATTGGGTCTGAAGACAAACTGCAGACTTTTCAATTTTGTTTTCTTCACATTTACAGTAGATCAAGGGTCATTTAACTAACACACAGTTCCAACAGAGTTTGGATGAATTTCATTTTCCAGTCACTGGAGACTAACCTTTTAAAAAATTCACTTATATTTTAGTTTCAAATGCTGTTTAAATACTTTAAAAGTAATCTCTGTCATTCTTTTACTAAAGGTAGAATATGTTAATTATTGCAGCATGTTTACTATTATATCTCTGCATTCTTCTAATATTTAATAAAGAACAGGATGCATAGTAGGTTCTCATAGAAATATGTTATATTTAGAATTGCAGTAAATTGCTGCTTTGAGGTACTTTTTGTCTAATGTCTAGCAATGTAGCAGATGCCTTACCACAGTGAGTGAAGCACTAAACGAAATTTATTTTTTTTCTGGTCCCTTTTGTGCTGAACTTCCAACCTTCCAAGTTCAGTGCAGAGGAGTGAAAGTTCAGCAATGAGGAGAACACAGAGCCAAAATAAAGGGAAGGGAAGAAAGACAGGAGGGCCATCCGAAATGCTTGTTGGGCTATGGTTCAGAGAAAACTGCCTTCCTAGATTTGGCTCTCGTTTTAAGCCAGGCCTCTGTCAATAACACATTTATTGGCCATCCTGACTTTCAGCCTCTCATTTGCCCAATTCAAATACACTTTTTCCAAGAAACGGCTCTCCTAGTCATGGCCCCTGACCATTACAAACAATGCTGTTGAAAGGTTCAAGTGAAAGGGGCCATTTTCTCCAAATGAGTCACCACCACCTGGAAAGTTCTTGGAAAATGGATGAGAAGCCAGAAGGCTGAAGACAAGGAAATATTGTCCTAATTTTTTCAAAAAAGAAGAAGCATATCTTAGAAAATATAAATTAATAATTATCTTACTGTTAATACCCAGAAAGGACAGAAAATTATAATTAGAGTATAACTTTCAGCACTCACTATAAATTATTTTTGGTGGATACAAACAAAGACTAATATGCAAGGCATACTTAGCCAACTTTTCTTTTGATAAAATGATATCTATTTGTAGGGAGGGGAAGGTCCATTGAGAAATATATTTTAATTACTGACCATGCTCTAACAAAATACCTCTTCCTGAGTTCATTCTTTGCCACTAAGTTCCAGCCCTATGTCACAGTTTTTCTGAACAGTCTACTTACTTCATCAGCTCAGGGCCTGGGAGTACAGTGAATGGAGAAGCCATTTAAGGAATTTGCAGAAAAGTGGAGAAAGTTTTGTTAGGTCTTGTACGTCTGTGCTAGTATAAAAATGTGACCTGTGTGTTCTAGTTCAAGAATGGGAACTATTAGCTTAGATATTCTTCACAAAGAAAGTGACATTGGAAGCAAGCTTTAATAGTTGAGGAAGAGTTCCTCAGATAAAGAAGAAATGCTATGAAATATGAGACGGCAGTTTCAGAAATCAAATCTCGGTTATATATTTGTTGGCAAAGCAAGGAATTTTAGTACAATGAATTAACTGTAATTGAACAACCTTGCCAAAAAGAAGGAATTACTGATGTTAGATTTAAAAAAATGAAGACTTACAGGGTTTTTCAAAGGCAGGACAGATGGAGCAAAGTAAAAGATGTTTCCTGTCTCTTTAAATTCTGGGGTACATTTAATAAACATAAATTTCACATTTAATTTTCAAAATTCAGTTGCATAAGCTAAACTAAAGTTTTAAATTTACTCTTGTGCCCTGAAATATTGCATGCTTCTAGAAGGAGAAGTTGTCCCTCTCTTTTAGTACATTCAAAGTTTGATTTCATCAACTGCACTAAACTCCTAAATTGGTATTATAAATAAAATCCTCAGGCGGGGGGAAAACTCTCTCAAAAAAAAAAAAAAAAAAAAAAAAAAAAAAAAAAAAAACCTGTGAAAATAAACCAATCTAAAGACTCAGCTAAGCAAATAACGAAGTTCTTTTTACATCACAGGCTCATTTGTAGCTTTGTGTTTCCTCTATAACTGGCTTTAAATCATTGATACATTTCATTTATGGTAAAATTTACTGCTACGATGCACAAGCGCTAAGGCAGAATTTGTCCTTATTGTTGCTGACTTATTCTTGTCTCTCATTGAGTGATGGCAAACATAAGCATGAAAATGAAATTAGTGATACTCAAGCTGACTGCTTTCTCCAGCTCCTGAGTTTATGAGGTTAGCATGGTCTCACTGGAAATCGCTGGCTCTGAGAATAAGCACTATTCTGATTAGTGGCAACCGTGGAACTGCCATGGTTAAAGCATTCGAGGTTTGGGCTCTTGTTCCTGTTCATCAGAACGTAAACCATGCATGAGAGGCATGGCTACTACCCGACAAGTCAGAATTACATTCCTGCTAGTACTGTCATTGTTAACAATAAGGCCTCGTAAGAATTCAATAGATGAACTGTGATGGGGTGGACATCAAGGTGAGAAGAGTAAGTTAAAGGCGATGGTTGAAAGAGTTAAGAAAGAATCATCACTTGAGCTCCAGTCACTAACTTCAGAACAGTAACTCTGCTCCATTTCCAGCTTCTCTCCAGAGCCCTTCTTCCTCCCCACTTTCCCTGTCATTTTTTTTTTTTTTGAGAACCAGAGGAGTGATGTCCTGGCAGGTTCTCAGGACAATTATGACCCGATAAATGTACTAGTATATCTGAGTTGCAAAGGCAATAAAAATGTACTCTCCAAGTCACTCATTTCCCCTACTATTCCAGCTTCACAACTTGCTTGTACAGTTTTCTTATGCTCCAAGGAGCAAGATGGATTTGGGCCTGCTAATGGATACCAATACTAGAGAAGGTAATGGATTTGAAATAGGGACATAGTAAACTGTCAAAGGAAGTCTTCACCTTCAGTCATTCCCAAACATCCTAGATAATGGTACTATTGTCAGAGTCAAGCCATGGTTGTGCCTGGGGACTGACTTACTCAAAGTGAGCTTGTGGAGTCACAGAATGAGATGTGTTCTTTGTGGTGAGAGTAGAGAGGTGGTGAGTCACTTTGTTCCTCACAAATGTATTTCCATCATTCCCCTGCCCAAGTATCTAGTTTTTCTCTGTTCACAGAACCTTGGGGCCACAGACATTTACTTAAATTTTATTGACCAAATGCTAGTTAGCTGTTAGCATATGACAGACATTTGTGATAAGTTATGGGGATTTGCTGAGGAACAAAAAATGTGTGGTCCCTGCTTCCATGCTGTTGACAGACTAGTGGTGAAAACATACATGAGCAAACAGTCAATCACATCAATGTAAAGCTAAAACCAGTAAGGTTATGAAAGTGAGGTGTTTGGTACACACAACAAGAATGCCATTTGCCTACTCATCTACCTCCCAACAGAACCCCTGCTAAATCAGAAAGGCAGAATGTCAGCACAGGAGTGGGCAGTCAGGGAAAGCCTTACTTGTGTATGCTCTGGCTAAAACACCAGAAACCCTGCCCTTTTCTACCATCTCTTCTATACCTTGTGTGGAGAGTTCTCTGATCTCCACAACAGAACACAGGCAAAAGGGGGGAATGTAAGCAGAGAGCTAGCAAGTTTGGAGAGGCCTGAGATGCTTCAAATCCACAGTTCTGTGGCATTCAACACAGCTCCAAGGGTATTGACTAGGAAGATGTGTGGGACAGGATAAACCAAATGGATTGAGAGAACCAGAAAAGCTAGATTTGATATGGTCCAATTCAGATATACCCAATCTCAAAGACAAGTTTTCTTTGACTCTTTGGAGCTTCCCCATGCAGAGGCACAACCTACAAGCCCTCTAGTTTTAAAATTATAGTGATATCTCTCTATATCTATCTAGCTATCTATCTATCATCTATGTATCTATCTATTTATAGATGTTTAGATAGATAGATAGATAGATAGATAGACAGACAGACAGACAGATAGATAGATAGTTGGACAGACATACAAAGTCGGGGTCTCGTATGGGCCCACCTTGCCTAGTATTTATTATGTAGCCAAAGGTGACTTTGTATTACTGATACACCTGCCTCTATCTCTCAAGTGCTGGGGTTACAGGAATATAATACATCTGGTTTGTGGTAGCATCCTAAACAAGCTTTCCATCTATTTTTTTCCTTTGGCTACTACTTGTTATATATTTTATGTGCCACATCTCCTTCAATCTAATGCCTAATATGGTGAAAAACTAGTGAATAAAACTATTTGTAGGGGTCATGATCACCCAACCCTATCTTTGGCTTTCTCATGCATGCTAGACAACAGATGTTCTTAATGAAGATTAAGTGAAATTTAATGGTCCTAATTGCCATTTGCACGGGCCACAGATACCACCCAGTTCACATGCTGCCTGTCATGGTCTTTTATGCTTTACCACATAACACATTTGTATGTGGCTGGAGCGAATCTGACTGGCAGTAACTGCTGGCTGCTCTGTTGTTGAGATGCTGGCCCAGCAATGGCTCAGTCCAGAGAAGCAGGAAAAGGTGGTGGGAATATATAGCTGCTTTGTATGGGTTCTTAGTATTGACAAGAATCATGTTGGTTTGAGACAGACTCAGGATCTACCTAGGGAGATTAGAAAAGACACTGAGAAGGCTGACTTCTGTGTTTTCTTTGCAAACCTTCTCCTACCTTCTTTAGTTCATAAAGATTAAGAAAGGGATTACAATACAATTGTAAGTAAAACATGTGGGTACCACTATTTATAGAACAGAAAGGTCCAATAAATACATGAAGAGGATTTCAGTTCTGTCCGTGACAAAAATGCAAACTGAAACAAAATCAAGATGCTATTTTTATCTGATTGGCAAATCATATACAAGGTAGATAAGCATCTGGTGTTAGTGAGAATGTTAGAAAATTAAATTTGTGGAGAGATTTGGAAGGCAATTAGCTAACAAAATTTTAAATATGCCTTTTCTTATAGCCCAGGAATTTTACATGCCATGCCCACTTTAGGATGTCTTTACAAGTACATTCAAGGAGGCATGTACAATGCAGCTGTTAAAAAATTGGCAAAATTCCACATCTCTTCTATATGGCTGAACATAATATATGTGTGAACATATGAATTAAGTTCTTAGATGTCAAAACTATAATTCTGGTACCTCTGGGAATGGAATACAAGTGGGAAAAAGTTCAAACTTATGTGTACTACTTAATAAGCAGGATATACATATTATTACTTATGTGACTGTTTTTTCAATTTAAAGACAACCTAGATATAAGGGATAGGGAGTAGAGGGTTTGAGGGCGGGATTGGAGGGGTGGAAAGAGGACACTGTGATGGAGATGTAACCTGAAGTAATAAACAAATATCAAAAATAAAAAATCAACACACTAAAAAAAAGAAAGTAACTTTGTAAGCCAGAGAAAAATAAAAAGGATGCATAATTCTGCATCTAGACATAGCCACTGATGTTACTATTGTGTATTATTTTCCTAGTTTTGTTTTCTTCTATATAATTTCTATAATTGTCATCTATAATTTGAATCTTGCTTCTTTGCCTGCTGCATGGCTTCTTAACTGGCACCACTGACATTTTGGGTTAGCTAATTTTGTGCTATGGGCAGCTATCCAAACCATTGTAGGATGTTGACCAGCATACTAGGCCGTTATGCATTACATGCCAGTAGTTTTTGCTCCCACCGTCAAGATAATCAATAATTTCTGACAATAATGTTATATTTCACTGGTTGAACAAAATAACTCCTGCTCAAGAATTATTGATTCAGAGTATAATTAGTATAATATCATGGTAGCTCATATTTTCAAACATAATGACAATATGGTATTTCTCATTTGCCCTCAGATCCTCATATATATATTTTTTTTCAGCCTAAATTTGGCAAATGCTTTCTGACAGTTCTTTCTGCAAATCAGTTGGTTTGGGATTTCATAATCTAGTAGTGTACTCTGGCTCCTCACTACCAAAGCAATTAAACAGCAAGCCCCAAGTGTCTTTCCCTGACATCTACAGAATAATGTTCAGATCATGGGTCAAAGAGTAAGGCTGGTAATCAAGAAATTCAATAAGGGCTGGGGAGCTTACTGCCAGATCTAAGACAATCTAAGGAAATGTTTAACACCACCACATATCCAACACTGTCCTAGGTATTAGGGGTGCAAATGTGACCCTGGAATTTTATACTCTAAAATCTATTTATGGCATAATCTCCAGAGAAACTGCTCAGGAACATAAACTGTAAAAACAGTGACAAGAAGCCTTATTTGGAATACTGCAATAGACCATGCATCCTTTATCCTCAATATTGCAGTTCGTCTCTCACTCCAGAAGGTGCAAAGAGGGAGATTGTACTGTCAGGCTCAGAATCCCAGTTCAAGGAGGGGTCTGAGTTCATTTCCAGAGCACAGGGAGGGTGGTTATCAGATTTCATTGTTGTGAGATTACAACATGGGAATTTGAATTTCTGGCTCCTCAAACTCCCCCAGTGCACCCCCTGCCCTGGATTCCCCAGCTCTGAGGTAGCTTGAATGTCTGTCTACACGTATATGTCTGTCTGTCTATCGGCTGGCTCATGTACCAGCGCCGTGGGAGAGCAGGGACAGGTTGACCACTTAATTTCCTCAGGGGCTGGATTGCTTCCCTGTCTGCCCATATGGCCTTTCCTGACAAGATGTTCCCTGATTATTTGAAGTCTACAGACATAATGAAATAGAGCCAAGTGAGACTGACCTTGGTGTGAAATCTAAAGAGTTGATAAAATCTCTTCCTAGCAGAAAAGGGAGTATTGCAGGATATCATTATGCCTTGTAAATAACCCTTGCTCCTTTGAAGAGAGAGACAAGTTCAGGCAGTGAAGCTGCTACAATAGTTTCTTGAAAATTGGGACTTTATTGTATATATAGTCAGTCACTGGCCAAATGCTGGACTATTTCCAGTTGGCATTCATTCGAGACAGTACTTTGCAGTGAAGCACAATATGTAATAACGCAGCCACGTGCCCATTCCCTTTGTCCTCTGTAGTTTTCCTTTGTCTTGCATGTCTCTGGCAATAGTGAAAATCTAAAGAAGTAACAAATTTTGGACAATATGCTATATAATAGTATGCTCAGTGGTTCTTTGGCAGTCAATGTCATAATTGTGGATCTGTGTGAAAGCCCTGTCTCAGTGTCTATTTTTACATCCAGAATTCACTGGTCATGGACTCAAGGAAAACCTAGAGCAAAATCAAACAGAATATGTTTATTCTCTTGGTCTCCTAATGTCTTATTTTTCCATCTACTTTCTGCAAACCATCATAACTTACTCCTTGGAGACCTTATTCATCACAAGATACAAATGCTGATGGTAGCTAAGTATGTTACTATTTTCTTTCCAAGGCATTACAAATTACAAAATGTAGGGAGGAAATGCTTCCTACCATTGTTGAAAACATGTTACTTCTGTATCCAACTAGCATTAGCTCAGAATTAAAAATGGTAGTTTTATGTCCTAGACTATTTTAAATACCTTATTAAATTTAATTTTCTGTTTGTGCTCACATTGTAACATGCTAACTATGCTAAGTTCCAGTGACTTCATGGGAAGATATATGTGGACAGAGGGTGGAGTCTTTGGATGTGAGACTAAAGAGGTAAGAGACAATTCAGATGTTGTAGATCTTTTAGAAAACAATAGTGATTTAAGTGCCCTGATCTAATTTAAAGAGTTTTCAGAACATTGAGATAGTATCTAATTCTATTTTTTATTAATGATGAATTTTTTAAAATTTTTATAATATCTGGTTTTCTTTGTTCACTGTATTCTAGCATTTCCTGGCTACTTTTCCAAGTAAAAATTCAATGCTGAGTAATTTGATAACAGTCGGGATTATTGTCAATTTGATTTGAAAGAATAGAAGTGGGCTTATGGAAGGTTGAAAAATTAAGTTTATGTATACCTCCCTCGTATCAGTATTTTCCTTCCTGTTTGTAGTATCATCTCTTCTCCCCTACCATGTGGAACTCCAGAGTCCCTTCAGTTATTCACTCAATTAATCTGTATCCCCTAGTTTAACCCACCTATTAATATACAACAGTTTTATTGAATACATTTCATTTACTGCACAGTTCACTCAACGTGTACAACTCAGTCAGTTCTAACATGTAACTATCACAAAAATCAATTTTAGCACGATCTTATTGCTCCAAAAAGAAACCTATTGTTCTTTTCTTTCTGTCCTCTCAACCCGAAAGAAGACACTCTTTCTCTTTACATGGTAATCTATATGTTTAACTAATGATCTAATTTGATTTCTGGGTATTAAACATACAGTCTCATACATGATAAATATGTGCTCTATAATTATGCCAAAACATGAGCCTCAAACTTACCTATTTTATTATAAACCACTAGAAAACCTACATTATTAAGGGAGATATTCCCAAAGATGTTATTTTTGGGTACCATGACAGACCTACGACATGATTAAAGAGAAGCAAGGATGTTCTTCTAGACGCTACACAACAAATCATATCTATTAGCATACATTTCCAAGAGTGAAAAGTATGGAATCAAAAGGCACTGCAAGCAACACTCATTCAAGGTGATTCTAATTTCTTCTTTGAATGCCTCGTGAAAATTCTTAAAACATTTAGTGAAATACGTTTCATTTATTTCTACAATAAATATTTGGTTTATTTGTTTTACTTACCCCTTTATACAATGTGTCTTATTTTTGATACATTAAAACATATTACCATAACAAGTACACTTTATCCTTCAAAACGTCTACAGTATTTGTTTGAAGTTTCTTTTGCTAGATGACTTTCACACACAGTGAAATGCAAAACTTATGTTTGCCATTTGATGAGAGATAATGCAAAAAATCTTATCAAAACAGAGCAAATTCCTTGACTCTTTCTTACAACAAATACCCTTCTCTTTCCCTGAGAGAAAACCAGTGTTCTGTACTAAGTTTTTCCAGGTGATTCTAATTCATAGCTATGGCAGGAAACCCTTTATATTGGGAAATTCATATTTAAGTTTCCTGGCACTTTATAACTTAAGTTAGCAGTTCTGGAATTTGCAATCCTGAAGCCCAAACAACAATATCTGTGAGATTTTATGCAGGGACACATGTGCATACTCCATGGTTTCTCTACTCACAAAGTGAAAATAGCAATAATACCCAGCACAGAAAGATGACTGAGAGACTTAATCTAATAAGTAAGTCAATTGGTAATAAGGATGGGGTTTATAAAAGAGCTACAATTTGTTAAACTTCAAGATAATGACAAGAGTTATCTCGTCTATGCATCCCTATGAGCTCCATGACATAAGGGAAAAGGTTCAGAATGAGAAGCTTTGCCAAATCAACTGCTAATAATTGGGAGGGCTAAAATGTAACTCCAAAGTGGAATAATTTTAAGAACCACATCCTCACAGTTAACCATCATACTTTCTTCTTCTGCACGACAAAGATGAGGTAAGAAAACAACATACTGTACATTTATTATATGCCCCTTGTATTTATATTCATCTATGCATATAAATTTACCTACTACTTACACAATCCATTCAGTTACAGCCTCTAAATGAAAACAAGAAAGTTGCAAGCAACACACACACACACACACACACACACACACACACACACACACACACA
>CAJQZJ010035412.1:246377-266464 GCA_907164525.1 Lophiomys imhausi | reverse complement strand
ACACACACACACACACACACACACACACACACACACACACACACACAAAGCCTATAAACCTCAGCAGTCCAATGTTGCTGGTTCATATCCTGTCACGAGCCTTGAGAGCTATTGTGTTCCCAATACTGCCCTTCCTATGGTCACTTTGAGAAACACTGAAATAGGACTATCTACCAATACATACACTGACACAGTCGTTTCAGCTGATACACAATGCATTCAGTGACAACGTCATCTTGGAAGGAAGAGGTAGGAAAAACACCTTTTCCCCAATAACACATTCAGTTCCCTGGTGCTCTGTTCTGCAGCTGTGCTGCACTGACTCAGACAAAAGGCTTTCTGCAAAATTGGTTACATCATCAGCTTCAGTGCTGACAGACTTGCCAGGAGCAGCATGATTAACATCTCCACAGAACCAGAGAATGGGCAGGGCTGGGACTCATTCAAGTTACATTATTCTACCAGTCCACTTAATGAATATCCCATTAAATCAGATAATTATCCATACTCTGTTTGAGGTGGCTGTTTATGCACACCGGGGGCCATTTTTTGTTTTGTTTTGTTTTTTTGGGTTTTTTTTGTTTTTTTTTTTTTACTAAAGAAAGGCAGCATCCCATGGAAGCATCTTATCACTCAGTGTCCCCTAATGGTTCATTCAGTCTATCAAAGTTTTCTATAAGTACTTAAGATACTGCAAAATGTTTGTGTGTCCACCTTATAATGTTTCATAAGTCAATGTGTGAGTACTACTCTAGGCTTGTGGTTTTGCTGACTCTTTTGCAACTCTCCTTTCATATTCATTCATATTGACAGTGAGGTACTTGGAAGTTGATCCTTTGTTCTTAAGTAAATACACACTTTACATCAAAATCTCTTTGTTAGAATAAAATACAGTTACTCGAGCTATGAATACTGTTTCCCTGCTACTCCAATAGAAAACCTCCAAAGGAAGGCACTAGGGTATAAAAAGCATAATTACTCTGATAATCTTGGCTAAGTGGCATGATTTGTTTGCCAAATTCATTAGGTTGTCTCCATTGGGAAATGAAACAGGAAAAGGACAGACTACTATGTCAATCCAGCTTCTCCTCCTTTTCCTATCTGTGTTTCTCACAAAGATTCCTGTGTTTGAATATAAACACCCACATTCAGCACCATGGACAACACACTGGGTGCCAGCTACCATAGTAAGCAGGCTGGGAGTGGTCATTAGCTTCATGAGTTGACACTTTTGAATCAACTTCCCTTCCTTTAGTAATAAGATACTTATAAACACAGTTGGGGGAGATTTCTATATAGTATTCTATAAAGAATCAGGAATGAGGAAGGGAAGGTACTTTTGGAAATTTTAGGTTTTTAAAGAAAAAAAAACAGAAACAAAGTAAGTTGTAGGTCAAATCAACTTAAGCTGAGATATGTTCTTATCCAATTTTTTTCTATATAAGAGCAATTTCATTAAACACCATGTATTATCTAGTCTAGTAGAAATATGAAATATGCACATAGCAGTCAGAGGACTTGCTGATCCTTACAGAAACCTTCACATTGACCTTCTGGCAGAATGGATCTCAGAAGACCTTGCCAAAACTGCCTAAGAAGAACAGGGGATATCTGAAAATAAGAGCGGTTACAAAGACAAATGAAGCTATAAATATAATGGAAATTTCTATGCTATGACATAAAGTCTACTCTCCAAACTAATTTAGAACAAATCCCTGAGAATGAGAAGACAAAGATATTTTAAAATAACCCACCATACACTGTAGCTTGCCATCACTGAGCAGAACCAATGAAGGTGAGAGCTCAAGTGGGCCTCTGAAGTCTTTTCAGTGATTCTCAAATGTGTTTGTTTCAAATCACCAGGATGGTTGTGAAAAAATAGATTGTACAACATAGCACCCAGTTTCTCATTCCAAATATCTAACTTGTAGCCTGATATTCCACATTTATAACAAATTCTATCTTTTCTCATGCTGCTGGTGGAAGGGAAACATGCCTGAGAAACCACTATTTCAACTCTGTTATGTGTTAGGCAAGGAAACTGAGTCCTAAAAGAGCAATGGTCTGCTCCAGCTCATTCGGCTCATTGAGTCCATCCATCTGGTCCTATAATTCATGCTTCCTGATCTTCCATCACATGCTTCTCACAGTGTACCACATTGAAATATAATCACTTGAATAGTATATGAGGGATAACTAGAAACTGAAAGTTCAAAAATGAATTTTCCTTTTCCTTATGTGGCTCTATTAAAACAAACCCTCTTTGTGGCCTCAGCCTAGTTTTCAGCAGTAGTAGACAATGAACTCATGAACTTTCTCAAGCTCTGCAAGCAATTTACCACTAATCTACAGCTACAACCCTTGACTTCTGCTTCCACCATTCTCGTCAAAACAACCCTCGAATCATCCCCTTCATTTTTTATTTCTTTTGTGTCAATTCTATATAGCCTTCATACCAAATTTATTTCATATGAGTTAGGGCTGACATATTTATCAAATAAAACACAAGATGCCTTTAACTCGTTGTTTCTATAAAGCTAAATTTTGAGACAGGATCTCACTGTGTAGCATAGACTGGCTTCCAACTCAGTAATGTCTTTGCCTCACCCTCACAAGACCTGGCATTTATAGGTGTATATCACCACATGCAGCTTGAATCCAAATATCTAAGGTCATCCTGCACTATTTAATTTTGCAGCTTAAATCCTAAAGAAATGGTTAGTTCATAAAAAAAAAAAAGAAAGTCAACCCAGCTCACAGTTCAGCTGTGCTTTTGCTGCACAGGGCAGGCAGTCAAAGGCTAAAGAACACCTGCCCCATCCACCTCAAGCCTTCACTTCTAGCCTGCTCAGCTTGTTGGGGCTGTGTTGAGCCAGAGTTAGAAAAGCTGTGATTTGAAGATCAGAAAAAAACAACAACAAAAAAAAAAAAAAGGAGGGAGGGAGGAGAACCAAAGCAACAGCAGCTGAACTGGTACTCTCCAGCAGTTTCCATTTCTATGAAAAGTTTGATTCTGGTTTTATGCCCTGTGATTAACCAAAACAAGAGGAAGACAAATAAAAATTCTGTACAGCTGTTTCATACTGACAGCCTTGACCTTCCCAGTTGAGGGTTCTTTGTGCTGAGAAATTGTTTCCTAGCAACGAAGCCTCGCAGCTGCCAGACTCCAAACACTGAAAGCATGACTTATAGAAAGGAAGCCAGGAGAAAAAGGGTGGGGTGGGGCCTGCATCAATCTGAGCTTTGTCTTGGGGCCTAATACTATGCTAGAGTGGCAGAAGATAAGGAGGAACTGAAGCCCCTTCCTGTTGTGAGTCAATGCCAAATCAGGCTGCTTGGGTTCAGCTTTCTGTCACCTCCACCTGCTCTAGCAATCACCCCAGGTGTGAAAATGAGGGGGTTAAGGGAAGGTGGGTGGAAGTGAAAATGTTTCCCAATAATATCAAGTAGTCTGTGTGGTACACAATGTTTTATTCTATAACAATGATGGACATCTTCCATGTTTGATGATTGAACCCTTCTAACTCCTCTCCTCCTTTCTCTTTTCTTCTCCTTCCCTTCCTCAGCCTTTTTTTCTCTTCCTTGCCCTTTCTCCTATTCCTCTCTCACCATTTTTATGCATAAAAGAACTATAGAAACTAAAACCAAAAGAGCTAATATTTCTTGGCTTCCTCTGAAAAACTTGAAATTTTGGTCTACTTACACATTATATTAAGGTTTGTGTAGCAGAAAGGGGGTGGAGTTGTGAGACCATTAAGGTACAAGAGGAAATGTTGAGGCCAAGTACAGTAACTGTCCTAACCTAAGAGAGCCTAAAAGATCAGTAATTGAGACTACACAGTAGATTGAAGTTCAGGCAAAGATCAAGGAAATATTAAACATATATATATATGATATTGGGTATACAAAAGGTCTAATTTAATTGATTTGAGAAGGAGCCCATTATCTTCCTAGCCTACAGTATAGGAAACCTCAGAGACATGTGTATCTTCTGAAGGAACATTAAGTAGAATTTGGGGTGATAGTCATGCTATTTTATGAAGAAGATGGCATATTATTTTTAAAGCAGAAATCCTCACTCAATTAAGTCTTAGTAACTGTGGTGGTCCAAAGTTGAAAATCCTCAGCACCTACTTGCTCTGAAAATTAGGCTATATGTGAAAAAATGAAATCCAACAGAACACAGGAGACCTCCAGTTTTAGCCTGTATTGAAAGATATAGGTTCTTATTTCTAATCCACTCTAAAGGGCTTTGGATGATGCAATAATATTATTCTGATTTCCTAATGTAGTTCTAAAACGCAAGCCTTTGATCCTTGAAATGTATGTGTAATCCAACTGCCTGCCAGAAGTTGATAAGGTTTCTGATACATAGAAATTCGAAACAGGAATTCAGCTATGCCTGACAGCTGCTGTGTGCTTTAACTCAAGCAGATGAAGAAAAGCTGGACAGGTTTAAGATGTTTCAAAAAGATTACAGCTTGCTTCACATCTGTGTTTGCAGGAACCTTATTAGCATGGGATGAACATTGGAGATGGAGTTTTCTCTAAGAGTAAGATCGCTATGGGGAAAGAACACTGACCTAGGGGATCAAGAGATGTGAATTCTAGTTCTGGCTCTGCTTTGGATCAGCTCTGTGATACTGGGTGAGGTCATGTCATGAAATATCAGATTCTGCATCTGGAAAATGAAGAGGATTATATTTACTCAACACCATTTGAATTGCTGTGACAACTGATAGGGAATAAAGGTATACAGTATATAGGACAAGCAGAAAACCTGTTATCACTATTCAATCCCTTTCTTCCAGCTGTTATCAGTGGAATGTTTCCCAAAGCTCAAGTACTACAGGGAACTGCTATTCACGTCCAGTGTCACAGAAGGGAACAAGCTTAATTAGTCCAAATCATAACCAAAATATGCAACATGCTTTACACCTCACAGATCATTTTTAATACATAATATTACAGAAGATCACCAGCACTCTTCTGCATTCTATGGGGCAGCAGTGGCTTCCTCAAAGGGAGAAAATGAGGTTGCTGCTCACACATCTTAATATACTCCCAGTACCTAGTGAAATACAAGACAGAATAAATGTTTGATAAGTTAATGTATACTATTTCCTCTCTGCATTTTACAGATGGGAAACCAAAGGATGGGAAGTATGGTAGATATGCTGGGAAGATAGACACATGGAAATAATATAACAAAGATATGAGAAGCTAAGATTCTCAGTATAATTGATAATAAAACAAGGCTTATGAAGCAAGACACTGCATGAAATGAGGTAAGCTTATATCAAGCTTCATCTTGCACTGTATCATTTAGGGAATTACACAACAAAACTGATCTCTCAAACAGTGACAAATATAGCACAACAACATGAAACTAAGAAGGGAAACCACAAAGTTCACTATCTCTGAATTTCTGACTCTGGTATAGAACTATGTGACTAAGAGTGGACCTAGTGAAATACAGAATAGGTAGGTGGAAATCAGGAAGCCTCTTCAGTAGCAGTTACCATGGCTTTCCAGGGTCTGCAGTCTGATACCTAGAAACTCAGTGCCAGATGACATGGACCGGCAGCAAGGGAAGTCTCCTCTCCCCAGGAAACAATGTCTCATCTAGGCTAAAGTTTCTGAGCCTCGCTCTGTTTACAAGCCTGGTTATGCCCCATACAGACAATTAGGCTACAGATATGCTAAAACTGGCTAAAAAGCATCATCTGCTATGGATTTTTGTCATCTTATTTTTTTCACTGGGAAAAATTGAATTTTTAGGGCAATGTATGTACACATTGAACATATGCCAGCTTCTAGTCAGTGCTTAAGGTTTTGAGGAAACATTCATGACCAAGGGCAATGCCTATGTCCTCAATTGCTGCTTGTATATTCATCTAAAAATTTAAATACCTTGTTCTAGTCCTTCCATTTTCTCCTTTTACTGAATTGTGAGCAACTCGAGGCTGAGTATTTTTCCTTCTGCTTCCTGTATAAAGTAGACTAGTGCTGTGCTTAGCCCTCATGAAGAGCTGCCAGTGGTAGTTCTCATTAATGAAATACATTATTGAGAATGACATGAACAGTTGGGAGAATGCAGCATTTTGCTTATTCTTTAGTTAAAGATAATTACAATTGATTGATTGTCAGAACTGTTACAAGTGTGCAATTACTTCTAGACATTGCCAGGAAGTACATTAAAAAGTGGGTTGTTTGCTATTCTTCCAACTCTGAGGTTTGGAATCACAGAACTTTAAGTGTATAGGGAAATGAATGTGTACAATTATTCCATTGTGGGAGGAAGTTTGGGGAGTCTATTTTATAGACAAAAACAGATGAAGATGAAAGGAGTGGAAGTAGTTTGGTCTAGATTAGTCTAACTCTTCAGTAACAGAGGCTCTGGATTCCTTGTCTAGAGCCCTTTTCATTGTTTCTTGCTGAACTTCAGGGCTTGGCACATGCTATCTGCCAAGCACTATCTATGACTTTAGACTCCAAACTGAAAACTCTTCTTTGGGTCTCCAGCCTGCCAGCTTGCTCTATGCATTTCAACATTATTAGTCTCCCTAATCACATAATCCAATTTCATTTAAAAAAATCTCTGTACATCAATGTATCCTATGGATTTTGCCCCTCTCTAGAACTCCGATCAACATAGTTAATGTAATAAACATGTTGGAGAGGAAGATCAAGTTCTGTCACTCTGAAGCTAACAACAATGCAGGACTTTGAGTAACCTCAGCCACAAAACAAATCAGAACTGTTTCAGTTTATGAGAATACTAATCATACACAATTTGATTGATGCACAATGTACACATATCAAAATGTTTTGATCACTACAAAATGTGCACATATATCAAAATATGTTTTACATCATAAATATAGACAATAACATAGCAATAAAAATTTGGTATTTTGCAGTGGTGCGTGGTCTCTGTCATATATTTTATTACTTTCCTTTACAATGTAGCACTTGATAACCTCTAATCTACTGTACTTTAAATAATGGGAAATAACTTCTATATATTCCAAAGAGACATTTCTTAGAGACTGCAAACTCTGATCCATCTTAATTCTTTCTAATTATATTCAGGCTGATTGCCCTTGTTTTGTATTCCCACTAGTTCTGTCTTTCGTATGAAGACTTCCAGGGCCCATATCCTTTCCATTCACGCTGTGTATTTTATATACACAAACCTAGCTATTCCATACCATTCTGTTCTATTTTATGCTGTGGTTTGACAAGGGCAAGGGCAATGTGGAAGAGATGCTGTCATTCCTAAAAACCACATTCAGCTGAGGGAATAGGAGCCTATTGATTTAAACAGATTTTTTGCTCTACAAAAGGGGAGGGGGAAGATTGCTGTCTGACCTCAAGGTCTCCAACAAGGTCCATATAGAATAGCCTACGTCGATACTACTCATAGAACTGAACCAGAGCCAGGTCTGTTAAGCCAGTTGAAGGTGGGTATGTGATTTTTTTCTGCTAAGTTATAACAATTGCCTCTACATAAAGAACATTTTAAATTAAATATGGCTATGCAAAGTAAATTGCCATCAGAGAATCCCATTTAAATTCTTATTTTCCATATTAATTCATTCCCAATCTCAACTTCCACCAGCTTCCAGATTGGGGTTTAGTGATAAATACCTAAGTTCCATAGGTGCTACTACTTAACTAAACTGTACAGTTTCTATTGCTCCAAGTGTAGATTTCTATTCAAAAACCAAAACCTGAAGCTCAGAAAAGTGACATGATTGACCCCAAGCCACATAGTGGATAAAAAGTGAAAAGCTAGAATTAGAGTCTTTGAATTCCTATTTAAGCTTCTTTCCAGTTGATGAATGTCACAAAGTGATTTGTCACTATAGGAGATTAGAATACCAATCCAAATCTTTTGATTGAATTAACCATTTCTTGCCTCTATCTCTGTTCATTGAGCATCACTCAAGTTTCTATACTTACACACCATTATCATCACATCCTGGTATTTTGTAGCATCTTCCCTAAAGATATTGTAACTGATGCTTGAAGACATTGGAGAGGGATTTCCATTATGCGTGGCCTGCAGAGGTGAAAACCTACTACTCATCATTGGACAGACAGATGGTTGCTTACTCCAGAGTTGCACATTTCCTTTTACGCATTATCAGAAACAGTCAAGAATGCCAAGGAATGATTTATCTTCATACAATTCTGGAAACTCAGAGTAGTAGAAGCAAAGCAAAGAGCACAGATGCTTGCTAAGAAATATGTGATAACAATATTTTTTTAATGATTAACAGACTCCAAATGTAGAGGGTTAAGCTTTCCTTTTAATTATGTGTGTGTATGTGTGTGTGAATGCTTGTATGTATGTGAACATTTGTGATGTTGTGTTGTGAGTGCTTGTGGTATGTGTGTGCAAATGTTTGTAGTGCCTGTACTTTTGTGTCTGTGAATGCCTGTGGTGTACATGGGAATGCTTGTGATATGTGTGTGAATATTGTGGTATGTGGAGCTTGTGTGCTATGTGTGTATGCTTGTGGTATATGCTTGTGAATGCTTGTGGTATCTGTGTGTGTGTGTGTGTGTGTGTGTGTGTGTGTGTGTGTGTGAATATTTGGTTGGTGCTGTGTGTGTGATGCATGTGATTCATGTATTTAATTTAAATGCGTACTTCTGAGTTTAAACACCCATCAGTCCTTTTGGTGTTCAATTGTCAAAGATATTTTAAGAGGTAAAATTATAGACTGATAATAATCCACACTTGTCTTCTATATGGGTGACCAAATGATCTTTCAAGCCAAAAAAAAAAAAAAAAACAGCCACTGTTCCAATTCCCTCAAACATTTTTGGTACATATTTACAGATCTCTATGCTCAGAGAATCATGGTGCATCTGTCTTCTGAAGATGCCTGGCTGCATGCTTTACCAGATACTAATATAGGTGGCAGGCACTTCAGTAGTGGAACCAATGACATGAAGAACCTGATTTGGAGGGGAACAGATGGCAGCCTCTTTCTGGGGCTAATTTTAGAATCCTGAAATAGTTCTTTTCTCACACAAACCATCAATGGATCCAAATTAAAACAGCTATGTCACACGGAAAAGAGAAAGAAATACATCTTAGTGTAAGGCAAAGACAATGCACCAGAAGTTTCATTGCTTTCCCCTTGCTTGCCTCCCTTCATATAAAAATGAAAGTCACTTCAGCTTCCTTTCATCCAAATGGATGCTGAACGACAACATTAGAGTATCTCATGACAAACCACGTCTTTATTCATATATGCATCGAATAATCAAGATTGGATCATGCTGCATATAAACGCATTTCAATTTGTAAAACCTAGTTTTGAAGGCATTTATCTTTTTTGCAAATAAAGAACTTGGAGGCTAACTGACCACTATGCCTGATAAATCAAAAGGAGAACGAATTTCAAAGCAACCAGTTTCTGGTTCATTGCTTTGTCATTGAGAAGATCTTTCTCCCAAATGAGATAAAGAATTTCAGTTAAAGACGAAGAGATAGAGAGGAAAGGTATAAGATGATCATCAGTTGGGAAAACGGGAAAAATACTTTGCCCAGGCACTGACCTGCTTTCCCTCAAGGGTGTAGAGTTTTTTGACGACACCGGTTTCCAGCTTGATGGCTTCAGTAATGTCAGTGAGGACTTGCTCGAAAGAGTGGGCTGTTTTCTTGTTGAGAAGCACACGGACAGCCTTCCGAGGCTTCACCCCACTGCGGATGATGGTCACGAGTTTGGGGCGCACAAAGTCCTTGTTCTCTCTTGCTTGAGCACTGTTGCTACTAGCCAAGGACTGGGGGGCTTTAATGTTTGCAGATGTTTTTACATTGACAGACCAGTTGGGATTGACGTTCTTGGTATACTCAACTTTTTTAAAGAAGTTGTCTGAAGAACAGACATAACTTCCCCCTAAGGGAAGAAATCAATGTTTAGGTGATTAGTTCAGTAGTAGATATGCAGATGCAAATCAGCCTACAATAGTAAATAGTATACTCACACTGAAATAAGGCTTTTGATGAAATGTTGAGACTATTATAACCAGCCTTACCGTCCAGTTCCTAAATAGGTCCTCTGACAACTTGACTAATTCAAATTCAAAAGTAATCAGCTAAATATTCCTCAATACAATGGCATATAGCTAGTGGAAGAACCCTGAAAATCCAAGGGTTATGAAAACAACAAACACTTCTATGCACGATTTAATAAGTGAATGTTATTGGAAGGTAAATGCTTTTCAGTTTCTGTGATGTTTATTAAGTTCCAAATACCACTGAAGTATATTTAACTTGTCTCTATTTCCTCATGCTCCTATGCTACTTTTGCACTCATAGTCTCACCTTCTTGTTGTATTAGGAACCAAGGAAAACTTTCAAAGTTAATTTATTTTTATTTAAAATTGAAGTGAACCAAAAAAAACCTTACATATCAGACATTCAGTAGATACTTGGTCAAAAGTCAAACTATCCTTACAGACTATTGGGCAAAATGGTAGAATTATTGAAACGTGATCTCTCTCTCTCTCTCTCTCTCTCTCTCTCTCTCTCTCTCTCTCTCTCTCTCTCTCTCTCTCTCTCTCTCTCTCTCTGTGTGTGTGTGTGTGTGTGTGTGTGTGTGTGTGTGTGTGCATAAATGTGTTATATCTACTGTCTATCCCATCCAATTGAAGAAAGTATCTTAATAACACACACACGCACATGCACGTGTACACACAGCATTTCCAGTGTTTGCAAATCTTTTGGTTGTTGCCACAAGTAGTGAGTGGAAGACTGTGTATTCTGAAAAAAAAAAGAGAGCTTAATTTGCTGAGTAAAGCACATCAGCCTCAAGGTATACAGAAGTTCATCCTGAGGTTGAGCTGGAGAAACAATGATTTAACCAGGCTTTAAACCATCAGTAATAAAACTAAATGCATAAACAAATACATAAGCCCTACCCAGCACAACAAAAGCAAATTAAAGTCTGATGGCTCTTCTGTTTCCTTTGGTCTCAGCAGGAGAACTACACAGAGACGTTCAGAAACACCAGACTGACAATTCATTCTCTTTGCAAATATTGATTATACCAAATCCTTTAAGTCATGTGAATTAATAATTTCTCAGTTAGTGCTAAGATTCAGTAGCAATCTCTAGGGTAGCTTTGAGGGGACAAAAATGTGTGTGTAGGGGGAGGGTAGCACACAAGGCTGCTTAATCTCATTAATGGTCTGTTACAATAGAGGAAACCTAGAGATGGATCATAGGCAATCATAGGCACTGGCCCTATTTGGTATGCATGTGTTTAGGAATTGAGGACACAAGCTAAAAGAGACCCTGATTTTGCTGGCTTTATAGTATGCAAATTCAACACACCACCAGTATTTAGATACTAGGTTCTAAAAAGTGTGACTCAAAAGGATAAAAGGGTTCTTTCAGTTCCTCTCTATATTTATAGCCAATCCCCCCCACCAACACACATACACACACACACACACACACACACACACACACACTAGAAGTGACCCTTTGTCTCAGTACTTCATCATATTCATGGATATCCCCCCAAAAGTCACTGCTTTTGAGTCAGATGTTTTCCATAACTTGCCATAAACTTTCAAACCTGTCAGACAACTGGTGGAGTGCAAACATCCAGAACTTTATGATTTCACTCATCTATGGGCTCTTCTGTAGAGTCAGCTGTGTAGCTCTATTAGGGCTCTGGGTTGTTTTTTGCTCACCCCTCTTAAACCTCTAAGCCTCTGAACTACAAGTATTAAACTACCCCCAGATGAAAATGAATATGATGGCAAATAATTAGAGTATCATATGACACCCAAGAAGTTTCCACAGGGCTCTGCCCTCAGCCAAATCTATGTTAAGTACCTTCTGAAGGTACATTTTAATCACTCCACTCTCTACTTTTGGCCTGAATACATAGCAGTGGAAAAAGAACAGCTGGTATGATGTCAGATTGCGATCCCTAACACTTTCTAGTTGTGTGACCTTTGGCAAATTAAGTGACTTCCCTGGCAGCAGTCTCTTGTCTGCCAAGTGGGGTTGCTAATAATAAGCCCTACCTTATAGGGTTGTTGTGGGGCACAAGTCCAGTGATGGATGAAAAGTGCTGAGCCCACCAGACTGGAGCATAGTAAGCAGTTCACTAGTTTTCATTATTATTAAGCCTCTCATCTGAAGGAACAGATAACTAGGAGAAAAGTGGAAAGACAAAGAGGAAGAAGTAAAAACTGAGAGAGGATATGGGTGAGGAGGAGACAAAGCTAAAGAAGAACAAAGAATACATCCAGATCATGTCTATGACCTGTGATGTGCTGACTGTATAACGTGAGCATTTGTGGGGTCCTATGCTTCAAAGATAAAATTGCCTGCTGTAGGCTGGGCATGGTGGTACCCAAACTCAGGAAGCAAGGACAAGAAGATCTTTGTGAACTGGAGGCAGTCTGCTTCACATGGTGAGTTCCTGACTAACCAGGCATATCTAGTGAGACTTTGTCTGTAGGTAGGTAGGTAGATAGATAGATAGATAGATAGATAGATAGATAGATAGATAGATAAATAGATAGATCGATAGATAGATTCCTGCTGCTAGAAAAGAAGCTCCGAGGTGCTGCAAATAACAAATGCAGGAGCTCTGTAAATCACATCCAGCAAAGTCACTGCTGTCTGCTGCAATTGTTGATTCCCACTTAGGGCAGAACATTTATGATGGTTAATACTGACTTAGCCAGGCATGTTTATGCACATCCAATCCAAGCACTTGCAAGAGAGAGGCAGGAGAGGTAGAAGTTCAAGGTCACCCTCAGCAACATAGCAAGTGTGACATTAACCTGTGTTATAGTGCCTTATAGCACAATATGGTGGTTGATGCTTGTAAATCTCAGCACTCAGGAGGATGAAGAAGAAACAACTTAATTCAAATTCTAACTATGCACTGAGGAGCCATATGACCTCCAACATGTCACTTAATCTCCCAGTCTTGACTTTTTTATCTACAAACTTTTTTTTATCTATGCACTGGGTGATAACAAAGTCTTTTACAGGCCTAAAGATGTTATTCAAGAATCTGTGGAAAGGCTGACATGAAAAATGAGGTTTAGACTCAAAATGGTTCCTTTGATGCTTTCCCCACCTTGCAGCAGACAGTTGAGTGGAGTCACGAGACAAAGAAGTGCCAGCTGTACCCTAAGGTCAGAGTGATTAGCAGTGAGTTTTTATTTTATCTAATTTTAGGCTCAATATTTAATATTCTGATCATTTGGAAACATAATATGTTGTGTGATGCATTCTTTTGAGGTGTACAAAGCGAAAAGGAACAGAAATGAGGAATCCTATCGCTGGGAACTCTACATCACTGTTATTAGTGGAAAGAACTCATCAAACACTCTCCAGGTCTTAATATGCAAAATAATTTCTCAAAAAAAGACTGTAAAAAGGAATTTAAAGACCCTAGACATAGAGGTCCTCTCTCAGTCTACCTGGGATGTGTTCCAAAAAGCACTGGATATAGTTTCTTCACTGATCCTCAAAGTGATTGCTTTCATTTTATAGATTTAGAAAGCTGGAGGTGGCGGTTTCTACTGGTTTCCTCAAGTTTCTACAGGCTGAAAGGTGACATATCTCATTTTGAAACAAATCTCATTCCCAATATTTTGTTTTCCATTGCTCCTGTAATCCTGTAATCTGATTCTTCACCAGGAATCTTTCCTAGCATCCTCAATTTTAAGCTTAACAGGAAAATGTGCATTACTAATTTTTGATCTTCTAGAAGTAAACAAAGTAAAGGGATTTTGACACTTTTTCCAAAAAAGTAGCTCTAACTAACAAAATGAAAGAGAAGAAAGCCCTGTCCATATGTTCCTCATCCCAGTGTCCTTTCCCACTTAAGTTTATGGCAGTGGAAAAACTATACTTTGTCAACACTCTCCCAGAAATACCTCTGGATTTCCTAAACATATGACTGAAAAGCATTGGCTTCCACTGTAGCTTGGGCTTGTAGAAGACAAGATGAGTAAACTTAATCTAGCCTTATACAGATTCTGTACTGATTGGGAACACATCAGGAATTGTCCAATTTAGCAGGAACTAAGAGAACACAGGTGAACATAAAGCTATGGTCTGTCTTTAAAATTCACACTGATCACCTACACAGATTAAATTGAGGGTTTATCATCTTTTTCTCAATATTCACATAGATACACACACATATACACATGGATGGGGTATTTCAAAAATGAGAGAAATCTATGAAAAACATTGTTATTAAATATAACTTTTTCATTCCTACTCAGAATTGTAAGTCAGTTGGTTCAGAATTCTAACCTAGCATGTGTTGTGGCTGTTAGATGTTCACAGATGATGAAAATTAAGACAAGCTGAGAAATTCTGTGTGCTTTGTTTGTAAAAGGTATTATAAAGAAATCCCTCCGACTTTGACAAAGATACAGATTTTACAACAACTAAAGACATACTTTATAGATCACTCTGTTGGACAGCTCCCTCAATTGAGTTGTCACGATTTGGAGTTGACTCTAACTGGCTACCTTTTATTTTAAGATATGCACTAAAAGGATTAACCCTTTGATAATCAGGAAAGTCTAGGATTAATATTTGCCTACCCACTCTGTGTGTCATCAAATCATTTTGCCTTCTCCACATGGATTTTCAAGGTGAGCTATGTAGAAAACTCTTAGATTTGAAGCCTGAGACTCAGAGGGGAGCACAGTGGCCATCATCTCTTATAAACTGCTTGCCCAAATCACTGTTCATAGTTACTTTGAGAATCACAACTACATGAGGGAAATAGGACCTTGCTTAAGGGAAATCTTTATATTCTTTTTTCTAGGAACATAGAAAATATCAAAGCTGGAGTATTCCTATTAAGACACCAAATGTGCTATTTCTCTTTCTCTGTTGGCTATTTATAAACTGAATTCCCTAGAGATCTCTTGGCACCGAATCCACCTTTGATCAGTGATGGGAGCAGTAGAGAGGAAGGGAGTGTCAAATAATGTCAAAGAGATTGGAAGAAGATTATCATCATCATCATCCTATGAGGCTATCCTTTACAGTACCTATGGGTTAAGTTGATCAAGATAATTTATATGGCAGTATAAAATATTAACAATATGACCCAAGATCTATTTTCTAGATATCTATTTTTAAAAAGATCTGGGATGTTTTTCTGTTATCATATGAGTACACAGGTTGTCGAGGTTTTTAGTAATTTACTCAAAAAATTCAGTTGCAATTCCAAAATCTAGACAGGATCTGAAAGAATTTATTGTAGAGTAACTCATTCCTACTCTAATAGAAATGGTGTTCATTAAATACCAGGCATACCTACAGCTTTCTTTCATATTTCTCCCAATGATCTCAGCCTCATGGACACACCCTGAAGTGAGCTTTTTAAAAGCAACAGCTGAGCAGCAACCACTTACCTAAAAATCTTATCCTCTGTGAACTTACCCAGGAAGTCCTGCGCTGTGGCATGTACTCCTAATGAACAGTAGTTCCCAAATAACTTCTCAGTAGTTCATAAGAAACTTGGACACACTTTTTTTATCTGTTAAACCAACCAACCATTCTTCCTTCCCCTAATGGTTTCCTGACATACTTTGAGGGTACTCCACAGAGTTAACTCCGAACAACATCTATAGCGAATGTCACAATTCAGATTTTCCTTTGTATACCCCAGCAGATAAACACATTTAGCATTAGCGAACCCATCTCTATTTCAACCTCACCAGTTATGGAACTCCATGAAAAGTGATAGTTAAGGATTTTGTTGGTGACTTTGGAATCAGAAGCCTGAGCATCAGTCAACCTGTTTCTAGTTTCTTTCAAGGAAGACGAAAAATGTAACAATAAAGAAGGATGGCCTTCCCTCCAGGGGCCACCACCCACTACTTGAATTACCTTCTTCCAGTTCATCCATGCTTGAGATCTTCCTAGTTCCATCGATGGTGTAAATATAGCGCACTCCCTGAGGCAGGTTGATGTTGTCGGATAAGGATCGGGTCAGGTCAGCCAGCAAGGCGTCAAAACTACGGAAACGGTCAGAAGAAACAGCGTACACAATCCCCTTGAAGTAACGGTCCCCATTGCGGTAAAAACGTACCTTCTTTGCTTTTTTTTCATTGCTTAATGCTTGCAAGGTTCTGGTTCTATAGAAGCTACAATGGGCACTGTGGGTGGGACTCGGTAGCCCATTCATTCTTGACCCTTTCATATTTCTGGACGCTTTGTCTCGTTCGTCAAAATGTCCAAAATCAAGTTCCATATTTTAGTGTAGAATCACGGCAACCTTATTGTTAGAGAAAGAGATGGGGATAAGGAGAGGCAAAGAATAAGGAAGGGAAAAAAAGGAGAATTGAAATATTAGCCAGATCCACAGCTGCAATCTGCTGCCTGTGAAAAGAACTGGTTGAAAAAAGCCTGTGACCCATCTGCTGCTTGTCCCTGACCTGCAGGAATATTGATCTTAATAGAGACGGAGGGGGCTGGGCAGTAGGCTGACAACTGGATGGTGGGGAGGAGGCTAGGAGCAAGAGATAGAAAGGGTGGCATTTTTGGCAGTGTTCCAAATTTGGGAGGGGGTGTTGAAATAGCTTAAAAACCTGGAACTTACTGACAGTAGCTCCTATTAAATTGTAACTTCTGGCAAAATACATTAAAACTGGCATCTGCTACTTCACATGGCCACATGACTAACAGTTGTAAATGAATCCATAGCCTGACAAAATTCCCCTTGAAGAGAAGCAGGGAACTAGCCAAGGTTAGCATCTCCAGCTTAGGAAGCAGTCTTTGCACCTCAGTACAATGTCTAGGAGAAGAGGGGTGTGTTAATTTTATTCCAAATCTTTTTTTTTTCCTACTCTAATATGTGTATCCCCTCCCCCATAATAAACTAGGATTCTCTTTTAAAGGGACAGCCTCCAGGGAATACCCAGTGTCTTTGTGCTATTCATCAAACCCTCTCTCCATCAAGCTGGTGCCGCTATACAGCATCCATAAGAAATAAGCTGGGGTCTAAAAAGGGGGACATCGAAAAAACAGTTATTTAGCAAACTATTAGCTCTGCCTTCCCCTTATTTCTATTTGGTTACAGAATCCTTTTTCTCCTCTTAAGTGTTTCATCCCCTTCCCAACCAATGCAGTGACACCTGTTAATGGAATAATTTGATTGTGGAAAAATCCCCAAATGGGTCCCTGAGTAGCATAGGGGACCTTTAAGCAAGTACACCTTTCATTGTTCTGGGTTTCTTCCCTGACTGAAGGAACCTGCCTCCAAGCAGGCAATTTACTTCAAACTTGTCTATCCCCTAGGTGCATTCATGGAGGCAAAAAAAAAAAAAGTCATCTTGTCAAGCTTTGATTTTGCTCTCTACCCACTGAATCCCTCCCCACCCAAAAACAAAAACACCAAAACAATGAAAACATGCTACCAAATACAATGAAATCCCCGACTGCTTACAAAGGTAATGTGACATCCAAGAAACCAAATTATTAACATTCATCTCACAGATGGGGGGATGGGGGGGGGAGAGACTCACAAAGCAAGAGGACTCAGCTGCCACACACTGCCACATAAAGATTTGCAAGGAACCAGGGAGACAGGAGATAAAGGGGGACTGGTAGCTGGTATATTTGCCAGGCTCAGTCCCCCCCCCCTTTTTTCCAGTGTCACCATGACCTATGCTGAGCTCAGCATGGTCTCTGTCAGACAACCTGCAGCAGTAAGACCCCACCTCCTTAAGATGAGTAGCAAGCATTTCCCCCAGGCAGGCTGTGCAAATAAAGCTATGCTTTAGAATCAAAAGTGCTATTATTCCAAATTAGCATCATAGTGAAAACAAAGGAACAACAAACTCACTTTTCCAAAGGAAAATCCCAGGTAGACTCTTAGAGTACAAAAATCCTATAGAATAAGGCAAATAAAAGAAAAGAAGAAAGAGACAGACACACAGAGAAAGAGAGCTGTGTGCCTGGTGCTTTTCCAGTTTGACATCTGGTACATTCTGCTTGAAAATCACTCGAAAGCCCCACTCACCGGTTTTCTGCTGGTTGGGTGGAGATGCTGAGAGAAAGAAAACCAATCTCTCTGTGCCTTTGTTGTCTGAGCTCCAAGCAAGAAATTCCTGCCAGGGTGGATAGTTGCCTTCTAGGTCCTAGTGCCTTGTCCAGCTTCTCTCTTGTAACTCAAGCTTAGCGAGCACCCCCCCCCCACCTCCTATGATTAATTACATGCTTTTTTTTCTTCAATTCACAGACTGCATTAACGGCTAGAAAGGTTTCATTTATAACCCACAGGAAATTGCAGGGTAGGAAAAAAATAAGATTGCACAGGCAAGCTCAGAATGCTCTAATGAGCAATGTGCTAGCCTTTCTCTTAGAAATTTGGAGATTTTACTTGGCTAAAACCTTGGCCTAATCTTCCTAGTGACTGGACTCGTCAAGCCAAACCAAGTTTCTTAGAAAATGCAGCTCTTGTCCTTTTACCTTCTTCAAAGAAAACAAAATATGAGTTCATGCATCCAACACTGGTTGTTTTCTAAATGAAGTCAGCCAGGATAGGAAATGAACAATACAAAGGGAAATAGTTGAAGAGAGCATGAAGGCTAGAGTTGAAAATTGACACTCCTCCAGGATTTTGTTCAGTTGTTTTATCAATACCAGGTCCAGCTTTGTAGTCATAGTTGACCAGGCTGGCCTCTAACTTGCTAGAATTTTCCACTTCCGTTTTGCTTCCTGGGTACTACAATTTGCCAGTACCTAGGCTACTAAGCCGGGCATCTTTCCAAAACATTTCAGGCTGATGTAAAATATTGGTTGATGCTTCACCTTCACATGTCTGGTCTATACCCAAAGGAGACTATACTCTACCATAGAGACAGTGCATTATCATGTATATTGCTATTCATAAAAGCCAGAAAATGGAAACATCTCAGATGCCTGTTAACAAATGAATGGGTAATGAAAATGCAAGATATATGCACAATTTTAATCATTCATAGATGAAAAGTGAAATTATGAGAACTGTAAGAAATTGGATGGAACTGAACATGTTACACTGAGTGAGGCTGAGAGTGACAAAAAAAGACCTGTCCCCTCATATGTGACTCTAGCTTATGAAGTGTGTGTGTGGTGTGTGTGTGTGTGTGTGTGTGTGTGTGTGTGTGCCTGTGTATGCTGTGTGTGTGTGTGTGTGTGTGTGTGTGTGTGTGTGTGTGTGTGTTGGTCATGAAACTACAAAGGAGCCCACAAGGAAAACAGGTTTTAAGGAAGGGAGAGGAAAAATGAATACTGGGAGTGGAAGCAATGGAAGGAGAATAATGAAAGCAGGGAAGTAAGGATAAGGGCCTGAGAGTGTCAACCTAAAAAAGGGGGAGAGTGTACAGAAAATTTTAAAGAAATCCTGCTACTTTGTTGATTAATTTTAGAGATTAAAGAAACTTATCTCAATATTAAGATATTAGATTGCAAGTAGATACATATGTTAAGTTTGGCACAACCTAAAATTATGATACACTATTAGACTGTATTCATTCACACAATACTTAGCTTTCTACCCAGATACTCACACAAGCCTTACTAATTTTTTTAGTTTGTAAGCTTTGTCCTCTTTCAGAAAGAATGTGAACACTTCCCACCGAGGTACTGGTGAGACTATATGGATTAAATATAGGACATTTATATTTATTTGGATGAAACAGGGTGCCCTGAATGCAAAAGTAGAGCTGTTCTTGCTAGTAGATTCAGTTTGCTTTTCATATCTGATGAAGTTGGGCTTACCTTGATAAAATACCAGGTAATAAGTTAATCAAACCAGATGTATAAATAGATGCTAGCTCTTTTCATCTACCCTTTCACTAACCTAATGCCTCCCAACCTATAACAAGGGATAGATCTCAGCCATGTTTAGTAAGTATTCAAATTTTTCTTCAACAAATAAGCACAATCCTTAGAACCTGATATACAATTACCACATGGTGGTGTTTCCTCTATCACAATAAACTAGAAACAGCAAACACTTTAAGTTTACTCACTTATGGTTACTCTATATTCTAAGTATACCCTTTTAACA
>CAJQZJ010035412.1:150342-206377 GCA_907164525.1 Lophiomys imhausi | reverse complement strand
CCAATCAGGGAGAACCAGTAGACTTGACTTGAGCCCCCTGCACACATGTAGTCAATGGGCAGCTTGGTGAGTCTCCTAGCAAGTGAAGCAGGGACTCTCTCTGACTCTGAGGCTGTAGTGCCAGGAGTAGGTGGAAGCAGGGGTGGGGTGATAGTGGGAGAGTGAGGGGGGGGGGGGGGGGGGGGGTTGCTGGGTCCTGAGGGTAAGGGGGCCGGGGGCTTATCTTTTGGGGGGGGGGGGGGAAGGGGAAAGGGGGTGAGACCCGGGGGAGGGGAGGGGAGGGAGGGGCCTGCATCATGATGTAAAATGAATAAATAAATAAACGTATAAAAAGAAAAAGAAAAGAAAAAAAGAATCCAAGCCAATAGCTCTTACTTAAAACTGACACATACCATATGCTTTCAGAAGCAGCTAAGAATAACAATGTAAAAGTTTTTTAATAATCAAAACCATACCTTGGTGTCTTTAAAATGATCTACAGAGATTTGCCA
Source organism: Lophiomys imhausi (assembly GCA_907164525.1). Lineage (NCBI taxonomy): Eukaryota > Metazoa > Chordata > Mammalia > Rodentia > Muridae > Lophiomys > Lophiomys imhausi. The sequence goes on along the minus strand of CAJQZJ010035412.1, from coordinate 205,886 downwards.
TCTCTTTTAGGAGTGAAGCAAGTACTAATTCCTTAGAAGACAGATATCAGCATTTCTAGAAACGAAAAAAGAATGCAGATGTCTTTTTCAGATTCTCTTTTAAAGCTGAACGTATGAGCGCAAAATAAAAACACCAACAAATCCCACAAGCCCTGCTCTCATTTACCACGGCCTGCTATTGTGTATTTTATAACAGAGTTATACCCGCCACCACTAATGTTCCAAATCCTTTCTCTGTTTTCCTCAGAAGAAAACCTGCAATCCATTCCCAGATCCTAGCCTAAAGGTATGTCTTTGATCCTTGCTCTGCAGGTGGTAGACTCCACAGAGTAAATGGAAGATCTAAATGCAGATAGGAGTGAAGTGGGTGAAGTCAATGCTTTTGTGAGAAGAGACTGTTCAAATAAGTTTAGAAACATGTGGGAAGGTAGACGGAAAGAGAAAAAGAGATGAATGAGTCCACATTAATCTGCACACACAACGCAAATGAATATACTAATAATATAGTGCATGTTAGACAAATCAAAAGTCTTGTCAACCCCAGGTGAACAAAATAAAAGCCAACTGTAATCCTATTATAGATATATTACCCTGCCCTTCAGAAGTGTGATCTTTTTATGTGTGCTCTGATTTTTAATTATACTTTTATTTGGAGGTTATTATGGAGTTACCTGCAATCATAAAAAAATAATACAGAGACCCTGAGTCATCCTACTCCAGTGGACACCAGAAAGGAGCATTGGACCCCCTGGGGCTGGAGTTAGAGTAGCACACGGACAAGGGGGCTGTGAACTGAATGAGCATGGGTCTCTGCAAGAACAGCAAGCACCCTCAACAGCTGAGCCATCTCTCCAGACTTATGTTGTCATTTTATTACGATTTGCATCTCTGCATATATAGTGTGTGCAATATAAACTTGTAAAAGTAACTTTTATTTGCCTGATGTAATTATTATCTCTGAGGCTTACTGCCTCTGTCTGCTAACCCAGGTCTAGTCCTGGAAGCTTCTAGCCTCCGTACAATCTAATCTAGGCCTAAAATGTTTTCAGACTTACTGCTGAATAAGCTCGCCATTTATTTTTTTTAACATTTATTTATTAATTCAATTTACATCTCAATCATAGCCCCCCTCCCTCCTCCCCTCCTGGTCCCACCCTCCTAACCCCTACCCCCCTCTCCCATCCATCCTCCTCCTCCAGTGTGTGAGACTCCCATGTATCAGCCCCCTTCAGTACATCAGTCACATGAGGGCTAAGAACTTCCTCTTGCTCTGGGGCCCTACATGGCAGTTGAACTAGGGTAAGGTGTCCCCCTAACAGCCAACAGAATCCAGACAGAGACTGCCCTCCCTCCCACTATTGCTAAGGGATCTGTTTGAAGACCAAGTTGCCTATCTATATTTGTATAGGGGGAGTCTAGGTCTAGCCTAAGGTTATTTTTCTTCTTCTTCTTCTTCTTCTTCTTCTTCTTCTTCTTCTTCTTCTTCTTTGTTAGGGTTTCAGTCTCTGTAAGCCTCTAGGGGCCTAGGGTAGTTGGTTCTGTTGATCATCATGTGTCGACCCTGACCCCTGGGTCTCTCTATTCCTCCTCCCTCTCTTATATAGGACTCCCAGAGCTCCGACTAATGTTTGACTGTGTGACTTATTTTGATCTGTGTGACTTACTGTGATCTATTTTGATCTGCTGCTGTGTGGAATTTCTCGCAGGATAGTTATGCTAGGTTCCTGTTCCTTTGGGTGGGTTGTGGGTTAGTTATCCTGTACTATATGACTAATGTCTTCTTATAAGTAAATACATATGCCATATGTATTTTTCTGGGTCAGGGTAAGCTCACTCAGTATGAGCTTTTCTAGTTCTATCCATCCACTTGATTGCAAATTGCATGATTTCCTTGTTTCTGATAGCTGAGTAGTATTCCATTGTGTAAATGTACTGTTATGCTCACCCCAAGGGGCTCCTGCCTAATTACCAGGTGTGAACCCCAATGACAGACAGAGTCCGGATCACTGCAAAAGCAAGAGGAACTTTATTCTGACAAATGGGGGTCCCTCTTCACTGGTGGGAGAAGTGAACTCCTACCCCCTAGAACTCTAGGTTCTTATACGTTCTTGTACGGGGTTGGATAATAGCTTCCTAGAAGAGGAGTCTTGCCCTGGGGACCAGGGAACTTTGATACATTTTCTGCTGAGGGCACTTGCCAGCAGGGGGAGGGGGGTCCTTAATTCTATGGTTGGGTAGCTGTTTGTTCATTCCAGGGGACCCTGGAATCCTTCCTGGAATTTACTGAGGGTCATTTCCCAGTAGTGACAATGGGGGATTGATACAGAGTCAGGGCAGTGGAATTCCAAAGGTACCGTTTTCAATACCACAGTTTTTTTAATCCATTCTTCGAATGAAGGACATCTGTGTTGTTTCCAGTTTCTAGCTATTACAAATAAAGCTTCTATGAACATAGTGGAGGAGATGTCCTTGCGGTTTGGTGAAGAATCTTTTGGATATATGCCCAAGAATGGTATGGCTGTGTAGAACTATCCCCAGTTTTCTGAGGCTGATTGATTTCCAAAGTGGTTGTACAAGTTTGCACTCCCATCAGCAATGAAGGAGTGTTCTCCTTTCTCTACATCCTCAACAGCATGTGCTGTCACTTGAGTTTTTGATCTTAGCCATTCTGATGGGTGTGAGATGGAATCTCAGAGTCATTTTGAGTTGCAATTCTCTGAGGACTAAGGATGTCAAACATTTCTTCACATTACTCTTGGCCGTTAGAGATTTCTCTTTTGTGAATTCTCAGTTTAGCTCTGTGTATCATTTTTACTGGATTATTTGGTTTCTTGGTGTTTAATTTCTTGAGTTCTTTATATATTTTGTATATTAGCCCTCTGTCAGATATGGGGTTGGTGAAGATCTTTTCCCAATCTTTAGGTTGCTGTTTTGTTCTAAGGACAGTGTCCATTACCTTACAGAAGCTTTTCAGTTTCATAAGGTTCCATTTATTGATTGTTGGTCTTAGAGTCTGAGCTATTGGTGCTCTGTTCAGAAAGTTGTCACCTATGCTAATGAGTTCAAGGCTTTTCTCCACTTTCTCTTGTATTAGATTTAGTCTGTCCTGTTTTATGTTTAGGTCTTTGATCCACTTGGACTTGAGTTTTGTGCAGGGTGATAAATAAGGGTTTATTTACATTCTTTTATATGTTGACATCCAGTTAGACTAGTGCCATTTGTTGAAGATGCTTTCCCTTTTCCATTGTACCGTTTTGGCTTCTTTGACAAAAATTAAGTGACTATAGGTGTGTGAGTTTATTTCTGGGTCTTCAATTTGATTCCGTTGATCACCTGGTCTGTTTCTATGCCAGTACCATACTTTTTTTATTATTGTTGTTTTTATTGCTATTTTATTACTATTACTATTGCTCTATGGTACAGCTTGAGATCTGGGATGGTGATAACTCTAGATATTCCTTTATTGTACAGAATTGATTTATCTATGGGTTTTTTATTTTTCCATAAGACATTGAGAATTTTTCTTTCAAGGATTGTAAAGAATTGTGTTGGTATTTTGATAGGAATTGCATTGAACCTGTATATTGCTTTCAGTAAGATGGCCATTTTTATTATGTTGATCCTACCTATCAATGAGCATAGAAGAGATTTCCATCTTCTGATGTCCTCTTCAATTTCTTTCTTCAGGTACTTGAAGTTCTTGTCATACAGTTCTTTCATTTGCTTGGTTAGAGTTATCCCCAAGTATTTTATGTTATTTCTTGGAAAACCTATGTGAAATGGACAATTTTCTTGATAGATTCCATGTACCAAAGTTAAATCAAGATCAGGTTAACAAACTAAAGAGTCCTATAACCCCTAAGGAAATACAAGCAGTCACTAAAAGTCTCCCAACCAAAAAAAGCCCAGGGCCAGATGGTTTCAGCACAGAATTCTACCAGATCTTCAAAGAACAGCTAAAACCAATACTCTTCAAACTCATCCGCAAAATAGAAATAGAAGGAACAGTGCCAAACTCATTCTGTGAGGCCACAGTTACCTTGATATCTAAACCACACAAAGACCCAACAAAAAAAGATAATTTCAAATCAGTTTCCCTAATGGACATCAATGAAAAAGATACTCAATAAAATCCTTGCAAACTAAATCCAAGAACACATCAAAAGTATCATAAACCATGATCAAGTAGGCTTATCCCAGGGATTCAGGGGTGGTTCAACATATGAAAATCCATAAATGTAATCCACCATATAAACAAACTGAAAGAAAAAAACACATAATCATCTTACTAGATGCTGAAAAAGCATTTGAGAAATCCAACACCCCTTCATGCTAAAAGTCTTGGAGAAATTTGGGATACAAGGACTGTACCTAAACATAATAAAGGCAATATACAGCAAGATAGGAACCAACATCAAATTAAATGGAAAGAAACTTAAAGCAATTCCCCTAAAATCAGGGACAAGACAAGGATGCCCACTCTCTCCATATCTCTTCAACATTGTACTTGAAGTTCTAGCCAGAGTAATACTATAACTAACGGAGATCAAGGGGATACAAATTGGAAAGGAAGAAGTCAAAGTATCCCTATTCACAGATGATACGATAGTATATACATAAGTGACCCCAAAAATTCCACCAAAGAACTCCTAGAGCTGATAAACACTTTCAGCAATGTGGCTGGATACAAAATTATTCAAAAAAGCAGTAGCCCTTCTTTACATAAAAGATAAATGGGACAAGAAAAAAATTAGGGAAACAGCACCCTTCACAATAGCCACAAATAAGCTCACCATTTCTATCTCTTTCTGAACTCTGACTGGCTAGTTCAACTCAGCTGTTCTGATTCAAATTCCTCTCTATGCTGACTGACTTAAACTAGCTTCTCTCAGCTTCTGACTGAATTGCTCTGCTTGGCCTCATACTAACTTTGGCAATATGTTCCAATCTTCTGGCTCCTTCTCATTCTCTGGCTTGTTCTGTCTTAATCTGTGTCTAGCTTGTTCTCTCTCTGCAACTTGTCTCTGTATAACTATCTGGTAAAAAAAAAAAAGTGTCTCCTCTCTTTCTTTGTGCTGCTCTCTCTCAATTAGCTTCTCTTTCCTCTCTGTTCTCATTGGGCATATCCTATCTCTGACTCATTCTGCCAAATCTTTGATATGTCATTTGTCTGTCCTTCAATTGGACATCACTTTCCTTTTTAAAATGTATTTATTTATTCAAGTTATATCCTGATTGTAGCCTCCTCTCTCCTCCCCACCAAGTCCCACCCTCCTACCCTCCTCCTCTCCCTCCTCTCCTTCTCTGCAGATGAGGGGAGTCTCCCCATCAACCCACCCCAGTTCATGAAGTCCCATCAGGGCTACGATAATCCTCCTGCTTCACTTGCTAAGGGATCTGCATGAGGACCAAGCTGCCTATCAGCTACATATGTGTAGGGAGCCTAGGTCCACTCTATATATGTTTTTTGATTGGCGCTTCAGACTCTAAGTTTTCCAGGGCCTTGGTTAGTTGGTTTTGTTGGTCTTCATGTGGAGTTCTTAGACATCACTTTCAAACATCAGTGCTTCCTTCTACAAACTAACTTTACCTTCATTGTTTGGGATTAAAGGGGTGTATTAAGGGCATGTCTGTAGTCTACCTGGATCACACAGACCTAGAAGGTCTTTGGATGAGGTCAGAGCAGCCATGTTGCTAGACTAAATTTCCTCTACATAAACTTATAATTACTTTATTTTTACATTTTAAATTACACAGGGAAAATGAGAGTTATAAAAAGCAAATCTATTTGCTTTTGTTTTTCTATGTAGTTACTTTTATTCTTGAACAACTTCCATTAGTCATGGTTAGAATTCTGTCCTTAGAGAAGTTTTCAAAGGTTTTAAATTAACTTATTTTTCTAACTAATCATGGGGCTATCCCAATACCTGTTTTGCATTAGGTCAATTTTGGTATTTTATTTTAATAAATATATTTGATCAGTATATATTCATTATACATGATAGTTGGCAACAGAGGGAATTTTTCACACAGGTATATAATGTACTTTGAGACTACAGCCTCCCCCATGGTCCTTTAAGTATTTCAAGAAAGTGATCCATTTATTCTAAATGGCCAATTGCTATGTTCAGAGGTTTTATAGTATTCCTTTATTATCCTTTGATGTCTGCAAGGTCTATGGTGATGTTCTTGGGTGTTGTTGTTGTTCTTTGTTTTTCCTGTTGTAAGTTTTTCCTTGTTTTCTTGCTTAGTTTTCTGAAAGAGTCTCACTTTGTAGCCCAGGCTAGCTTCAAACTCACGATCTTCTTGCCTTAGCCTGAATCACCATAATCAGTGATATTTTCTTTCATTTTTGAGTTAACCATTTGTTTCCTCTTTTTTGTCACTTTTGCTCGATATTTGCTGATTTTGTTCATATTTTCTAAAGATACATTTCCTTAATTTTTTTGTTATGTTGCCTTCATTAATTTTTACATATTTTCTTTTGCTTGTTTTGGATTCATTTTAGGTTCTTTATGTAGATTTGTGGTTTTGTTTGGTTAGTTTTCTTTTTCTTTTGATAATTTTGAAAATATCAACTTCATCTTCTTGATGGATGGCTGTTTCTGGCTTTCTGTCTCACTCTTTGATGAATTCTTGAGGGAGAACTATTGACAATGTTTGCAGACATGTCTGTTTTAAATTATGTATTTTTCAGCTCCATGGGTTGGTTAATACACATTTAAAATATTGTGTCTTAAATCTGTACAATCACTTTGGAAATGAATCTGATGGTTTATCAGAAACCTGGGAATAGTTTTAACTCAAGACCCAGTTATACTACTCTTGGGCATATACCCAAAAGATGGTCCACCAAACCACAAGGACATTTGCTCAATTATGTTCATAGCAGCTTTATTCGTAATAGCCAGAAACTGGAAACAACCCAGATGTCCTTCAACCAAAGGATGAATAAAGAAACTGTGGTACACTTACACAATGGAATATTATTCAGTTATTAAAAACAAGGAAATCACAAATTTCACAGGCAAATGGATAGAACTAGAAAATATCATTTTGGGTAAGGAAATCCAGACCCAGAAAGACACACATGGTATGTACCCACTCATAAGTAGATATCAACCATATAGTACAGGATAACCATACTACAATCCACAGACCCAAAGAAACTAAGTAACAAGGAGGGCCCAGGGTATGATGCTTGGATCCCACTAAGAAGGTTTAATAAAATAGACATTGGAAGTGGAGGTAGACAGGGAATTTGGTGGGAGAAGGGATGGAGAGGGGAACGGGGGCAGATATCAGGTGTCGGGGGAGCAGGATGGGGGTGATAGGGCTGGGAGAGAGAAAGGAAATTGATAGAGAGGCATCTCTGGAACAAGCTGGAGACCTGAGACAGGAGAGGCTCCTGGGATGATATGGGAGTGACCCTAGATGAGACTCCTAGCAACAGAGGATACTGAGACTGAAATGGCCACCTCCTGAAGCCAGGCAGGATTTCCATTGGAGGGAGGGGAGAACAACTCACCCATAAAACCTTTGATTCAAAATTTGCCCTCCCTACAAAATGTGCAGGGATAAAGATATAGCAGAGATTGAGGGAATGGCCAACCAATGACTGACCCAACTTGAGACCCACCCCATGTGAGAGACCCAAACCCTGACACTATTAATAACACTCTACTATGCTTGCAGACAGGAACCTAGCATAACTGTCACCTGAGAGGTTTCATCCAGCAGATACTAGAAACAGATGCAGAGACCCACAGTCAAACTTTAGGTGGAACTCAGGGAGTCTTGTGGAAGTTAGGGGAAGGATTGAGGGAAGTGGAGGGGTCAAAGACACCACAAGAAGACCTACATAGCCCATTAACTCAGACAGAGGGGGGCTCATAAAGACTGAACCACCAACCAAGACTATGCATGGACTGGTTCTAGGTCTCCTACACATATGAAGCTGATGGGCTGTTTGATCTTCAAGTGAATCCCCTAAGAATTGGAGTGGGGTGGACTCTGACTTGTACTCTGTTGCCTTCCTTTGGATTCCATTTTCCTAGCAGGGCTGCCTTGTCTGGCCTCAGGGAAAGAGGAGGCACTTAGTCCTGATGTGACTTGATGTGCCAGGGAGAGTTGGTTCTGGGTACAGGGGTGGGAACGTGTGACTGGGAGGAGAGGAGGGAATGGGACTGCAATTGGGATACAAAATGAACAAATAAATAAACTAATGAAAAATTATCTTTAAAAATATATAAGTAATCTTGTGAGGGCCATTACAATATTTAACATGTATTTTAAATGAAAAGTCTGAATAAGAGGAAAAACTGTTGTTAAGTGTTGACAGTTTAAAAATATAAATGATTCCAACAAATCAAGAAATAATATCAAGAATTGATAAGTGGTATTTTAATTAAAATCTTCTGAGTAGCAATAAGAAAACTATCATACATCATGACTAAATTTTTTGCCTACTATACATCTGATAGGGTAATAACTTCCAGAATACATGAAGAAATAAGAAAGTAAAGCCCCAAACTTGAATAACCTAATCAATAAACAGTGAAATGAAAAATATATATTGTGACTCTTTCTCTGATGATACAGATACATTCTTATCTTACATGATTCTTTCCTTTGAATTAAGATATGGTAGACTTAGCCACACAACAATTTTTGACTTGAGATATTGTTTGACTTTAAATGGAAAGATAACATGGGAGGAAAGTAGAAAATATCAATCACTGACATAATAGAAGAAAGAGTTATAGAAACATACCATGAACTTTTAGGGTATTCACAATATATTGTGGATTCCAAGATTATATATGAAATATCAAAAGCCTGTCACAATAGTAGAATTGTGTTAGCTTGGTTAGTATATCTAACAGTCATAGAAATAGCAATAGACAAATAAGTGAAAAAAGATAAAGAGATAAAAAGGAACATGGTACAATTTCTGGGCATAGAAGCCTGTCTACCTGACGACATATGTTTATAAGTAGAAGAAGAAGATGGGGAGATTGGCTGTGGGTGGTGACAGATGTAGAAAACATTGCAATCAATTAGTTTATAAGTTTTTACATAATGTGCAGCAAAATGAGTTGACATTTCTTGAGATTACATGGAAAAAAAGCTAAGCCATTATAGCGATAATGGGTTTGCAACACTCTTTTCTCCATCAAGCTTATTGGCAACTGCATGGCAAGTAGACTATGGCTCATAGCCCCTAAGTGACAGTTTTACTGATGATAAATACATTGTCTTTATAACTTATGACTACTAATGTCTTTTTTCTCAGTTGAAGAAAAACACAGAGATTATCATCTTCAGCCTTTGAGACTCAGATTATCTGCGTTCCAAACTAATTTTTATTTTAAGATCACAATGTAAACTATAAGTCATTACATCTGACTGAACCTTGTATTTCTCACCTATAAATTAGGTATAATACCATGTACCTAATACAGTTCTTTTTTTTTTGGTTTTTTTGAGACAGGGTCTCTCTGTATCCTTTGCTGTCCAAGGATTCACTTTGTAGACCAGGTTGGCCTTAAACTCACAGACATCCACCTGCCTCTGCCTCCCAAGTGCTGGATTAAAGTCGTGTGCCACCACGCCTGGCCATTACAGACAGCTGTGAACTGCCATGTGGTTCTGGATTTGAACCCCGGTCCTTTGGAAGAACAGCCAGTCCTCTTATCCGCTGGGCCATCTCTCCAGCCCCCTCATACAGTTCTTATGGGTCTTAAGTAGAATAATACACACATAATATGCTTGGCACAAAGTCAGTAATCAGTGAGAGCAGGTGACCCACACTTTAACTGTAGGAGGTAAAGACTATCCAAGTCCCTCGCCTGCTCAGAGTACATGATCTTCTGTGCATCATCCTGAGTTTGATCCCCTAAAGTTGTCTTTCTGGCCTCCACCTGTATGTTGTGGTACACACAAATATTCCTCCAAAAAAATAAATCGATAACCATAGTAAATTGCTTTGTAAACATTTGAGAAGTTTTATTTTTAAAAAAATGAAAAGGAAGGATCAGGGGTGTGGCTCGGTTGCTAGAGTGCTTACCTACCAAGCACTGGGTTTAAGCCACACCACTGCATAAACTGGGCATAGTGGCACACACCTATAATCTCAGCACTTTAGGAGGTAAAGGTAGGAGGGTCCAAAGTTCAAGGTCATCCTCCTGTACATAGTGAGTTCAAGTCCAGGCTGGAATACATGAGACTCCCATGTATTCCATGGCATTCTGGAACCACACAATTTGACCACTAGAGTGAAGTATAGAAAATATATTCCTAAGACAAATTAATAAACAGACTGTTTTCTATTGGCTTTTTCTGCATGGTATATTCTTTTCATTCTTTTTTATTCCAGGGGCCTAATACAGTAATAAATCATTCCTCATCTCTTGAAAATGTGTAGAACCAGGGGAAAGAAGACAGCCCATGTATTTGTTCTGCAAAAGGAAGAGGCTGGGAGAGAATATGCACACCTTTTTCTTTGTCCTGTTTCATCTCCTTTTAAGCCAAAATAAGATGTGAAGTTCAGGTAGAAGCTCTCAGAGGCCAAAGATGAAGGACTGTAAGTTTAAGGTCAGTCTAGACTACATCACAAGATTATTGTCTCAAACAAGGCAGAAAAAGAACATAAGAGCATCCTCAGTTCATATGTATTATGTTCATGTAGCCTCACTTCTTGGTTTAAAAAAATAGTAATAGCCTTTATAAGCCTAAGCAATGTAATTATCAAATTATTTATGGTGAACTTCTAAAATGAGATAAATGATATACTGTAATCAATTTTGTGGATTGATTTATTTGACTAAATCAATGAGTAAAAGCAGTGTGTCATGTTCCCTGAGCATGATTGAGTATCCTTGCTCTATATGCCAGTTTCCTAAATGTAACGTCCTCCAATCCAAAGCAGTTTGTGCCACTCAACATAAACACAGTTAGGTAGGCCAAGGTTATAGCAATATGAGAGCTTGTAACTTTGTGTAGACTCCAAACTAGATCTTTGGCAGTATACAGTCTAAGGTTCCTACAGTACTGTATAGCTATTAGACACTGTAGAGTTTTATAAAATAGCCTCAAATTCATTACCATTCCTTGCATTCAGAAACAAGGTCTACATTCTCTCCCCTTCTATCAAGGTGAGTTTGTAACTAATTCAACCAGCACAATATGGCAGTAATTATAGTTCCCTTGTTAGGTTATAAAAAGCTATCCAGCTTCTGCCTGCTTCTTCTAAGATAATCCATGGAGGCCAATTTCCATATAAGAAGCTTAATTGTTCTAAGAATACTATCTCAGCTAAATCCAGTCTTACAGCCATCTCCACAAAGGCATCAGATATGAGAATGTAGTGACACCATCTAGAATTTTCCATGCCAGCTCATCCATCACTAGGTACTCTTGAATAATCTCTGTTCACATAATAAGAACAAAAGAATTAGTCAGCAAAGCTCTGAATAAATTTCTGATACTCAAACTATTGTTGTGAAAGCAAGGTTGCAATGGTTTGTTATGTAGGTATTATGACTCATGCAGGTATTACAGATATTTACTTAAGTTTCAAAGATGTGAAATTCACAAAACGACCAACAGACACAACTGACCTAGGACCATAGGGGCTCACAGAGACTGAACCACCAATCAAAGAGCATGCATGAACTGGACCTAGGCTCCCTACACATATCTAATAGATGGACAGCTTGGTCATCATGTGAGTCCCCTAGCAAGGGGAGCAGGGGCTGTCTCTGACATAGACTCTGATGCCTGCTTTTTAATCTTTTCCCCCTAATGGAGCTGTGGTGCATGGCCTCAGTGAAGGAGGATTTGCTCAGTCCTGATGCGACTTTATGTGTTCAGGTGAGATGGTACTGGGTGGGGAGCTGAAGAGAAAGGGAGGGGAAATAGGGAGAAGAGAGCAGAAGGACCAGACCCAAAGAAGTGGAGGAAGGGGCTATGATCAGGATATAAAATGAATAAATTAACTTAAAAATAAAAATAAAATAAAATATGTGAAATTCTGAAATAATAAAAGTATGTCCCAGACTCCTGGCATATAACTCCAAAAATGATTGGCATCTCCAAAGAGATAAGTATTTTTTCGTATGTTAGCAAGATAACTGATGGTTAAAGGGCCTGGTTACCAAGGGAACCAACCACATGATGAAAGGATTAAAACTTAAACTCATCTTTCAATCTCCGAAGAGGGAAGAAGAAGCTGAAGGCTGAGTTGATCAATGACAATGGTGTAATCAATTGTGTCTGTGTAATAAAGTCTCCACACACACATACACACACAAAGGCAGAATTCAGAGTTTCCCAGTTGGCAAACACATACCAATTCAATGAAGTCAGAAGTTACTGCATTTCAAGACATTTCCAAGCCTTGTGCTATGCTCTTCTTCATCTAGCTGTTCATTTGTATATTTTCTTTTTTAAAATCATTTTTAGATTTATTTATTTTTAGGTGTATGAATATTTTGCCTGCTAGTATGTATGTACACTGTGTGCATGTGTGTGTGTGTTTGTGTGTGCCTGTTTGTGTGTGCCTGGTGCCATCAGAGGTCAGACGAAGGCATTGGATTCACTGGAACTGGAGTTACAAACTATTGTGAGCTGTCATATGGATGCTGAACCCAGATCCTCACAAAAATAACAAGTCCTCTTAGTCTCTGAGCCATCTCTAAAGCCCCTTTTATTTTTTTTCGACCTTGTTTGTGTCTGTAGGATATGTGTGTATGATATGCATACTTGTCTGGGAGTGTATAGGCCCTTGTATATGGAGGTCAGAGAATAATTTTCCATGTCAATTCTCCTTATTTGCGTGCGCGTGCATATGTGTGTGTGTGTTCATTTGTAAATGTGCATGTATGGGCATACTATGGCACCTGTGTAGTGGTCAGAGGACAACCTGAGTCAACTCTCTGCCTGTGCCATGTGATTCTTGGGGATTGCACATAGTTCATCAAGCTCGACAGCAAGGACCTTTGCCATTGAGCCACCTCTCTAGCCCTCTCTGGTTCTACTAACATTTCTAGCTTATTAACAAACTGAGAAAGGAGTAATTGGGCCTCATAATTTATATTTTAATTACAACAATACATTTTAATCTCAATTTCCCCTTCCTCATCTCCTCCTAGATCTTCCTAGATTCCCAACCATCTAATTCCATGCTTCTTTCTCTATATATAAAACAGACGAGTAAAAAAGCAAACAAACCAGAGTACTATTTTAAAAGCTGAAAAGGCAGAAGAAACACACATATACACATGGGAGGTGGAGGGAGAGAGAGAGAAACAAAACCCATTAAAAACACAAAATTAGAAGCCATAAAATACAAGCAAAAGACCAGTAAGATTTTTTAAATGCCCAAACAAAGCAATATGAGACAAAATAAAATCCACAAAACATGCCAGGCGTCTTAACTCATGCCTTTAATCCCAGCACTCAGAAGGCAGAGGCAGGCAGAACTCTGAGTTCGAGGCCAGGCTGGTCTACAAAGTGAGTCCAGGACAATCAGGGATACATACAGAGAGACCCTGTCTTGGAAAAAAAAAAAAAACAATCCACAAAACACCACTGAGGTTTTTTGGCGTTGACCGTCTACTGCCAGGCATGAAGTCTACCCTTAAGTGTGTTTATACACCTAGTTAGACTCCATTGGAGACAATTATTTTCCCTTTGCAAGTGGGTGTCAATTTGAGATAGCTTCTTATTTAGGAATGGGAGAGAGTGTCTTCTTCCCCCTTTTAGCACTGGGACTCGGACTGGCTTGAACCTGTACAGGTCCTGTGCATGCTGCCACATTCTCTGTGAATTTGTATATGCATCAGTCCTGTTGTGTCTGGAATACACTGTTTCCTCGGTGTCCTCCATCCCCTCTCAGTCTTAACAGTCTTTCTGCCTTCTCTTCCGTAGAATTCCCTGAGTAGTAAGAGGAGAGAGTTGATGAAGACATCCTTTTTAGGACTGAGTGGTTCAAAGTTTCTCACTCTCTGCACATTGTTCAGTTGTGTTAGTCACCACTATTGTGAAGGTAAGCCACTCTGATGATGGTTGAGCAAGTCACTGATCTATGAGTAAAGCAAAGTGTCATTAGGAGTTATGTTATTGCTGTGTTCATTAAGCAGAAAAATAGTATTTGGTTTCCCCTGGGTCCATGTCTTATCTGGTCCCAGGTTCCTGGCTACCAGAGCAGTATCAGGCAGGGTCTTCATCTTTTGGAGTGGAATTAAATCAAATCAGATAATAGTTAGTTACTCCCACAGTGTTTGGGCCACTATTGCACCACTGTATCATGCAGGCAGGGACCTCCAAATTTATAGTCAAAGTACAGTGGATAAGATACTACTTGTGATTGGCACCTGAAATACGTGGGTGTAGTTATGTGACACTGAGGCATCAGCTTGTGCAATCTGATACTATATTCAGGTAGATAACGCCATAATTCAGCTGAAGTATAAGACACCCAGTTAGTGACCACTGGAGAAGTGGTTAATCGTACAGAAAAGTCCTTGTATAATTTTGGTAATCAGAGGTGAAGTGTTGAGAAAGTAGGAAAACACTGTGCTTTTTTCTCTCTCCATATCTTTTAAGAAAGAGAGACAAGATGCCATACCAATAACACACTCTTCTCACAGTACATAATCCTGGTTTTCTGCTAATGCCTCTCTTCTATCTTCTTTTAGCTCACTTTGAACACTGAGACTATGGCCAAAAATTAAGGTAGTAAGGCAAAGTTGATCTGATCCCAGAAATGGAAGAATAGAAAGAGGAAAATAAACACTTGGAGTAAAAATAAAATTCCTGGTGGCCTTGAAAGTGGAAGTTCCAGGAGACTAGGATTTACTTCTGAGATTGTTCTTATCTCTCCTTATCCGGAGAATTTACCAGATGTAACTGCAAATGCTTCTTCCTCCCCATCATCAGCACAGCTGCCTTCTCTTGTTGCCTCACATACACTCACCCTGAGACCTTGAGAATGCTGACAGTTATAGCCATCCCATAGTCCATCCTCTGGAGGACTCCAGAGGGCCAATGAACTTGGGAAAAACTGACTGAGGAAGTCCTATCACCTGGTTTTCAGTCATAACCTAAGATAACAGAAATAGAGTTATTTCCCTCCCCTTATGGTGCTTTCTCGGGTATTTTGTAACATCAGTAAAATGCTATCTCATTAGTCAATGTTCCTTTTCCTTGATGGCTTCTTACAAAAGATTCCAAAATCATTTCTGTACACATTGACATGTGTGTGGCATTGATATAGAGTATACTGGCAGTATAACTCTAGATTACAACTTGGAAAGCCGAGTTTCTCTCCATGCTTCTGGAACTTGCTAGTTTAATAAATTTTCAAGTTGCTCCCCTTTCTGAGATTCAGTCTGTTTATGAGTAAAATGAAGAGATTACACTAGTAGCCTTCTGAGGATCTTTACCCCTAAAATTATATGGCTCTAGTAAAATTGAACATCTGTTTCTACAAGATCTATTTAGGCCATGGTTTTAGACGTTTCCGTTCATGGTTGGCTGACTCCATAGCTTTTAGACTTGTACCAAGACAGACATATAGTGGAATGGTATCGTAGAAGAAAGCTGCTCATCTCTTGCAGCCAAGAAGCAGAGACTGAGACAGAGAATGGGACTATGGATAAGATACACCTCTCAAAGACATACCCACAGTGATTCCTCCAACTGGGCCCCACTTCCTAATAACCTATTCAGTTATGAATTCATCAATGAATTAATGCATTGTTACAGTAATTTCCTCATGTTCCAATCACTTCTGAGTATCAGGCACAAGCTGGCCACCAAACCTTCAACACATGAACCTTTTTAGGGAACATTTCATATGCAAGTAATGACCGTGCTATCACAATCAACTTTTCTCCTGTGTGCATTTTTGGTTACTTCATCTTTCATTAAGGTATGGCATGGTGCCCTAAGTTCCTACATCTGTGACATGTACTCAAAGTCCTGCCAGGGCTGCTGGGACTTGGACACCACATTGAGGAGCAAAGCTGCTGTGTAATGAAGAAGGGGGAGAAATCAACCAACTTTTTGTCTGTCTGCAGTGCAGTTTTCATAACCAGTGCCCTGTTACTTGCTTCTCTTACTCCACAAGTAGAACATTTTTCATTTGCCATCTCCTTATAATCCCCCTTTCCTTTGACCTTTTAACTTTGTAATTTTCCTTGGTATTAGCATCAGCAGATGAAGAAATAAGTAGGCACAAGAAAAGAGATAAAAAATGCGCTGGGATGGATACGTCCACTTAACTTCTTTTTATTGGCCCTTCGCAAAAGGTTTGTTGAAGATGGAGGTAGAAATTAGTTTCAAAACAAGTTCAGAGGTTATTTCTGGATTTCCTGTCCCCTGTACTCATGGAAAATTCAGAGAATTCAGTATGAATATATAATAACATGCCCAGTTTTCTTGTGTGGTTTGTGGAAACTGGTCAAATCACTTTAGAGACACAGCATATATATTTAAAGACGATGGCTATGGAATGGGGTTTTAGCTCAAATTATTCATAACATTGCTTCAATCGTTTAGTTTGTCAGAACAGTTCTGGTGAGCGCTTTGAGAACTAAATGAACAGGGTAACTTGTGCCTTCTATTTACACTGTCCAGGACTTCCAAATTATTTCAGATTATTTTTCTTCCCATATTTAGAAGATAGAAGCTCACATAGAAGCTGGATGTATACTCTCTCAACTCTGACCCTAAGGGCCTTGAAGACTTACTTTCTCCCTCGAGATTTCTACTCTCTCACTTGTGAGATGAAGAACTGGACTACCCCCATCACTGTCATCATGAAATATGATAACTAGTAAGCAAAATGATAACTTAAGTGAAGGAAACTTCTGCTCTGAACATGTTCTATAGCTTTTCTTACTTCCTCACATGAAAAGAGAAGCACATAATGAAAATATTTTTTGAGGCTGGATAATGTGGCTTAGTAAAGGGCTTGCTTAACACGAAAGAACTCCTGGGTTCCATCACCAGTACCACATATAAGACTAAGCATGGGTCTGTACACCTGTAATCCAAGTCCTTGGGAAGTGAAGGCAATTTGATCATGACTTCAGGATTAATTTTTGGCTACTGAGTAAGTTCGGAGCCAATGTGAAGTATGAGAGACCATGTCTCACAGAAGAATGGATGTGATGGAGGGAGGGAAGGAAGAAGGGAGGGTCATTTGCAGCTGTTAGGGTTAAAACAATGCCTGCTCTGGTTTTCCATTTTACCCAGAAACATAAATCAACCAAAACACTTCTCTCAGTTACTGTGTATTCCTCTGATAAGCATCCGCATTAGTGACCTTTACACTTGGTGGTGACAAGAAGCAAGACCATGGGTTGGAGTAAAGGCAACTGGAGTCTGGAGTCCGTGAGCTGCAAGGCAAAGGGTCAATCATGTCTTCTTAGGTGTCAGAAGTGACCGTGGTCATTTGTAGACAATGAACAGTGCCAAAGAATATTGAGTAGTTCTGTTGAAGAGAATCAGATTCACCAGCCTGCATCATCACTTTAGAAAGAAAACAAAGATGGAATGTGTCTGTTTTGACTCCCTCACCTCACTGAGACAATCCATAGTCTGTTCTGTGAACCTGTACTGTGCTGCACAGCAGATACTCAATTTTTAAATAACAGGCTTCAGTGCTTCTTGCCTGAGAAAACAATAACTAAACAAGGAGAATGGGACAGAGAATAGGAGAGAGAGGGAGAATGACAGCAACGTGTGTGGGGGATGTACAAATGAGAAAAAGAAGGCAATGAAGGGAAGGAAAGCAAGTACATGTTAGAGAGAGTGGTGAAGTCTGGTTTATCTGTCACCTAAAAGGAAGTCGAAATCTAAGCCAGCTCCAAAAGAATTGGCCATGTGATATTTATAAAAACACATACAGAAATATCATTCCGCGGCTTGTCAATATTGCCAATTTTATGCATTTTATATTCCATTTGAGATTTCTCTTTGCTAGCATGAAGGAAGAGCATTCATTACTGGGAAATGACCTCTTCCAAACCAGGGAAGGATGGAACTGGAGCAGAAAAGAAGAGATTTTTTTAAGTATGAAAGGACAAGCTGAGAGTTTAAGAACCTGAATTCTCAGCCTAGATTGTCATCTACCTGGCAATGAATTCTCAGGCAAATCCTCATTTTATGACATTGATTTTTTTCCACTTGAAAATCTAGAGAGTTCTAACTACAAATCCCACTAAGTTCTTTTCTAAGATAATATATTAAATCTTTAGTATTTAAGATGTTTTTTGCCGAAACACATCAGAACTTGATTTCTACGCAGTCTTCTAGATAGCTTTGCCTGTGTTCATGACACAGACCAGAGTTACGTGAGGAAGCCACAATTGGTGGATTCCCTCTTCCAGATTTGCCTGTTGTTGTGACTTTGCAGTGATTTTTTCACTGCTAATTGACGTAGGAGGGTCTAGTTTACTGTCAGCAGTACCACACTGGGCAGGTGGTTCAGAGCTGTGTAAGAAAGTTGGCTGAACACAAGCGAGACGGAGTGAGCCAGGATGCACCAATGCTCCATGGCTTCTGCTTCAATTTGTATGCGAGTCTCTGCCTTGACTTCCCTCAGTGATGGACTGCGAGCTGGAGCTGTAAGTCAAATAAAGCCCTACATCTCCAAGTTGTTAAAAGTCTCCATGTTATGGGGCGGGGGAATGACATGTAGGGACACTGCACTCCAGAGGAGTGGGATGGAAGGGATGGGGGGTAGAGGGCGGGAGGGCGGGACTGGGAGGGGTGGAAAGAGGGCACTGCGATGGAGATGTAACCTGAAGTAGTAAATAACTATTTTTTTTAAAAAGTCTCCATGTTTGTTTATCGCAGCAATGGAAGGCAAAGTAAAACAGCAACGAATGCTGCCATCTTGTGGACAAAAAAAAAACCTTCAGTTCTAAAGACTCAGACAAAGGCACCAACGATCATTTGCATTTTGGTTCATTATTACACACATGACTTTTATAGTGAAAAATAAGATTTAATTGTATAATAATTTTCAAGAGGCCCAAAGTGAATACGTTACAATGACAAGAATTATCTGCAACTACATGTGACACTATGAATGGGTTTCACAAGCACAATATTGAGCAAAAGGAGCCACATGCAAAAGAATGCACAGCAAATAACTTAATTTTTACAAAATATAAAACCAAGCAAATATAACCTAAGTGTATATGTATGTATATACACACATATACACATATGTCATCTATCATATATCCATCATGATTGAGGTGGGGTGTGTGTGTGAGTGAGTGTGTGTGTGTGTGTGTGTGTGTGTGTGTGTGTGTGTGTGTGTGTGTGTATAGACAGGGTCTCTCTATGTAGCCCTAGCTGGCCTGGAACTTGCTGTGTAGATCAGTCTGGCCCTGAACTCACAGAAATTCAGTTGTCTCTGTCTTCTGAGTGTTGACTAAAGGTGTATACCAACACATACAACTTCATCATATTTTATTGTGTTGTTGTTGCTTTGCTGGATTTTTTTCCTTTTTACTGTTTTTTTTTAATTTTATGAATTTCACATCATGCACCCTGTTCCCTCTCATCTCCCACCTCCTCCTCAGACCCACCCTCCACCCTTGCAACCTCCCCCCACATTAAAAAAAAAAATCTCATTTTGGAATCTGTAGTGTGCCTCAGTGTGTCCCACAATATTCCCTTTTGTCCACATGTTTTTGCTTGCAAATGTTCATTATAATGGCTTGTTGGTCTGGTATGAGGCCTCTGACTTCTGCTACTTTGTCAATACTGGAACCTCACTGGGACTTCTCTCAGATATGCTGTTATTATCTTGGGTCATGGAGATCCCATAGTTTTGGGTCTGTGGAACTGGCCTCTTCATGCACTCCATTAGTTCATTCATCCATGGTGTGAGCCAACTCAAAGCCCTGGTTCTGGGTCTGCAACCCCCAATATCAGGGCCTGCTCTCCTGAGTACTGCAGCAAGTAAGGGTTTGGATCAGCTTTCCTGCTTTCATGACCCCATCAGAGCCAATTCTGGCTATTACCTGGGCCAGGGCCAGAGAGTAAAGGGGATCTCTCCCTTGCCAACACCACCACCAAGCAGACAAAAAGCAGGGCTGTCTCTCCCACACTCACACTCTTGGGGCTGGTTCACCCACAACCCCCTCATCCAGGGCCAGGCAGGGATCCCCTAGTACCCGGTTTGCTTCCTGTTCTGGGAGCCCATCTGGTGCCTCCCAGGTGCTGAACTGGTGGTTGACATAGGATAGTTCCCCTTCCAGGCCCCATGACGCCAAAGGGGTCTTGGTATCTTGTAAAAAAAAATATAGCTAATTAAGGTATTTAACCTGTGTTTAGATTATTGTTAATTAATTAGCGGCTGATAATCTTTATTTCGCCATTATAAATGAGCACACAGAAACCGCATGGATTTTGACAAGCCTTGGCCTGAGTTGTGCATTCCTGGCCCATCTAAGCTAGCTCTTAATTCTATTACCCAAATATGACCCCATATACACATAAGTCCCCTTGGACTGCCATTTTCCATGCCATGCCGATGTTCCTGGCCATGTGGAATGAGGTTCTTCTTCCTAATCCATGGCATGTGTCTTCCTTCCTGTTGCTCATGGCTGGAATGCCTTCTTCCTGCTGCTGGCTGGAATGCTTGAATCCTCTGTCTAAAGCGCAGGCTTCCTGTTCTAATCTCAGGATGTCCCACCTTTCTCTGTCTTTGCCCAATCTCAGGCCTGAGCATTTTATTTAACCAATCAGAGTCAATATAAGTAACAGACAGCAAACAGGACCAATTAATTAACATTTAGAATGCTTTAACACTACCCTAACAGTATCTGGCTTGCCCGCCCCCACTCTTCCCCCACCGCCCCACTGGGGAAACTACTATTCATTCAGATGTTCACAGATCAGAACACTGAATGTAGATACAGTCTCTCTCCTCTCTGCCACCTACTGATGCACATGTGACACAGCAGCCACATTGGCAATGCCTCTAGGGGCAGGCTCCATCATATTTCAAATTTGCATTGAAATATAACATTCATATAGAAAGGAATACACTCAGAAGAGCAATAAATTTTCAAAAAAGGAGTGCACCTACTACCAAGAACATAGCCATGTCCTGGGGGCCAATCATACCCTTTTAAATCACTATTTCCTCCACACACATAACAAAATTTAGAGGTGAGCAAAAGGAGCCAACTGTAAGAGATACTATCTGCCTCACCTGAAAAGTTACCATTATCTCAATCACTAATGGTATATATTAGCTTTGTTTTCTTTTGGGCTTTGTAAAAATTGCGTTAGTTGCTATGCATTCTTTTGTATACGACTCATTTAGCTCAATATTGTACTTGTGAAATCTGTTCATATTGTCACATATAGTTGTAGATCATTCTTGTCACTATAGAATATTCATTTGGGGCCTCGAGAATTATTATATAGCTACATTTTTATTTTCCACTATAAAAGTAATGTTATACAGAGTAAAAAGAAAATCTTTTCTCCAGGGAGGAGCCCCCAAATTGGTTATCCAATACCAAGTGGTCAGCACTGAAATCATGTACATTGCAGTCAAAACTGAGCAGTCAATTATATTTATATGTTTATGTGTATACATATGTAATAATACAAGAAAGCTGGCCCCACCTTTTATCTGCCATGCAGTGGTGCAGACAAGGGAGAGATGCCCACCAATCACCTTGTCCCTTGACAGCTGCAGCACTCAGGAGAATGGGCCCTGCACCTCTCATCTACAGCACAGCAGACCTGGCCCTGAGGGTACAAAAGCAGGAGAGCTGGCCCCACCCTTTGCCAGCTCAGGTAGTCAGTGAGCTAGCTGGGTCAGTGGAGAGTACACCCTGGTGGTGTGAGTGTGGGAGAGCTGTTAGACTGACCAACTCAGCTACCACCCAGGCCCAGATCTAGGGCTTTGAGTTTTCCCACCCCAACATCTACCTCATTTATGAACTACTGGAGAGTGTGAAGGGGCCAGCCCTACAGATCCAAAACTACAGGATCTCCATGACACAAGGCAACAGCAGGATATTCAAGAGAAATCCCAGTGAGGTTCCAGTATTGTTAGTGTAGCAGAAGCCAGAGGCCTTGAACCAGACCAGTGACTCATTGCAATGACCATTTGAAAGTAATGATGTGTGGGAAAAGGGTAGACTGTGTGACACACTGTGACACATTATA
Organism: Lophiomys imhausi; assembly: GCA_907164525.1. Classification (NCBI taxonomy): domain Eukaryota; kingdom Metazoa; phylum Chordata; class Mammalia; order Rodentia; family Muridae; genus Lophiomys; species Lophiomys imhausi. The sequence goes on along the minus strand of CAJQZJ010035412.1, from coordinate 183,668 downwards.
GCTTCCATGAAGAGATAGGTTTTTGTTCTGTTTTGTTTTGTTATTGTTTTTGTTTTATTTTATTTTATTTTATTGGGGAGTTTGCAAGGGCAGAAGACAGATGCAGAGGGATGAGGAGATAAGTTGGATTGAGGTGCATGATGTGAAATTCACAAATAATCAATAAAAAGTGTGTGTGTGTGTATGTGTGTGTGTGTGTGTGAATGTCAATTGAAGGTGAGGCCACAGATTTGAGAGAGGCTGGGGTGCATATGAAGAGTTGGAGAATGGAAAAGAATGGAAGGAAGTAATGTTATTATATTTCAACAAAAAGAAAGATACTCATAACACTCCACTAAAAGGTAAACATGATTATTATTTTAATATATTTCATTTCACTATTGTTTCTACCCATATTTTATAACATACTCAAGATAATGATACATAGAAATGTGGGTGTAAGGCAGAACAAAAAAGATTTGGACCTGTTTCTGTGTTGGTGCAAGACCAGCAACCCTTCAACTCTACTACACTGACCCCTAGAGGCAACTTTGGATGATTCAACTAGAACACATCCTTTTCCCCAGTTATCCTTCTACAGACTGGCCACAGATCCTAATAAAACTGCATCAACAGGACAAGGATAAATGACCCTTTCATCACCCTCTACATTAAGACAAGAGTATCTGGGTGTTTTTCATCTTCCTTCAAAACCAACAGAGTGTGAGCAATGTTTCTGTGAGGAGAAGAAACTGTTCCCCACCTATGCACATACTTGATTTTTTTCTGCATTGAGATGGGAGCTTTCTAGTTTTTTTCTTGCTTTCCTTCTGTTAATATTTTCTGAGTGATGTCTCTTTCATACCCAGTTCCTGATTTTTCTTCTTGAATGTGGTCATACCCAGCTGTTGCTCTCCTGAAGTTTGTCTCTTTCTCTGTTCTTAGCAAAGTTCTAAAACTATAGCTGTTTAGATGCCATTCTAACTCATTCTAACTTGTTCCTTCCTAACTCATTTCCCATTTCCCTACTTCCTCTTCCTCACCTCCTGACATGTACATCTTTATTTCTTCTCATCTCTTCGTCCTGTCTACTTTTACCTCTGCCACTACCTCATACAGAATCTCAAGTTATCTCCCAGGCTATTTTTTAAAATTCTGGAAAGCTGAGGGAAGAGTCTTGAGAGAAATGGGATGAGAGAGAAGAGAATCCCAGGCCTCAGCTCATCTCATTTACCACAGGTTCAATAACTTGCAATCAGGTGAACAGAAGCATGGAACAACCTAAATGGCTACAAATGACAAGCTCTGCCCTCTGGCTTAGGTGTAAAGCCCCAAGTCAATGTCAGTATGACATAAAAACTGAACATTTCCCTGAAATAGCCTGGCACTTGTGCTAAATTCTACACCAAGTTTGAGAACTAATGAGCATCAAAAACCATATTATCATAAAATGACAAAAGAATAATTGAATAGCCATATGTATCAATAAGCAAATAATGACCCCTAACAATTATGTCAATTCTTACAAAATTTTAGTGGGTCAAGAAGATCATAGATATCGATGTGGGAGTTAAAGCTATAAATGCAAAAAAAAAAGAGCAAAAGAAGAGATGGAGGAGCAAGAGGTAAGAGGAAGAGAAGAAAAAAGGAAGGATGGAAGGAAGGAAGATAAATAATCTTAAAGTAAATACTGGCATAAATCTTATTTTGAAGTCAGGCAAAGTGTCTTAAATAAGACAACAAAAATATAAACAATAAAAAGGTAGAAAAATTTAGAAAAGATTTTACCAAATTTGTTTTGATTCCAGTGAATAAGATAATCTAAACAAAATGAACAAATTCCTACAACTACAAATACTTCAAACTGACTCAAGAAGAAATAGAATCTTTAGTCCACATAAATTTATTTAATGAAATGTTAAATTAAGAAACTTTCCAATAAAGGAACTTCCAGGACCATATTTGAATGGTGTTATTTTATAGAACATTTAAAGTAGAATTATACCAATTTTTCTCACGTTCTTCCAGAAAGAAAAGAATAGAAAAGGAAATATATCCAAAGTCATACGATGTCAGTTGTACCCTTGTCAGTGACCAAAAGTAAAGCAGTTGACCTCCTTTGACTTTGGAACAAGTGGCCCTGAATAGCTCGAGTCATCTTTGTTTGTACAATCACAGTCCTGCTAGCCAAAGCAGTGACATCATTAGTTATTTTATTTAAAGAAATCATAGTATCAGCATTATAAGAGCTCCATCATTACAAAAAGCCCCCAATAGGTTACCTTCTTCACTCCTACCTCCTGCTGGGTCGATAACCCTCCCAACCATTTTTTGCACTATAAATCACAATTTTAGCAAGCCAAAAATAAATGTCTAGCCAGGCATGTACTGTAGACATGAGCACATACCCAGCTAGCAGCAAATCCAGTTATACAGTTATGCAGGGTGAAAGGCAGATTCATCTAATAGCAACCCTCTGTCAACATACTTTCTTAATTGTAGCTGAAATGTGTCCATTGTACCAAACAACCTTTCCTTATATGCACCTATCAATTTCTGATACCATCTTTCCAAGAGACACATTCTTTAAGACTCTATTGATCTGACATAGCTTCCCTATTTTCTAAGTCTCTGTTGATCAGATACAACTTCCTCATTCTTTAAGTCTCTGCTGATCAGACATAGCTTCCCCATTATAAGACTCTGTAGATCAGACATAGCTTCTTCAGAACAGCTATGCAAGCACAACTCAATGCTCCCCACTCAAAACTGGCACAGGCCTCCTCAGCGTGATTGCAGCTGTTTCTCTGGGGACGTGATTGCATGTCTCCAAATAACTAAGACTAATGATCACATCAAAGGATCGATAGAGGTCAAAAGAGAAGAGGAGGGTTTTACCCCTCAAAAGAGTATGGAGAAAAAAACAGAATCGTCTGCCCTGCCTTGCCCGTGACTGACAAAGTGAAACTATTACTATGAAGATAGACAGCGTAGCAAAAGCAAGGAGAGCTTGTAGCACATGTGATCTAGTAATAAGCATAGAGCCCACCAAATTGACTGCAGGTCCTTGCCAAAGGGAACAGGTTTCCAAGGGCCTTGCCACAGGGGTTCTCCATGAGCCTTGCCACAATAGAATCCCATCAGTGAAGCACTCACACGCTGCTTCCTGAAGATACTTCAAGGCCACCAACATACCCTGAAACCAAAGTCATAATAATGTATCAAAAGAAAACTATAGATGAATATAATATGTAAATATAAATGCAAATATTCTCAACAAAATAATGGCAAGCCAAATCCAAAGCCAAGCTACTAGAACTATATACTGAGCAAGTGAAATTTATCCCATTAATACAATGATAGAATGGCAGTAAATGAATAACAACAATATATTACATTAACATAAGGGAAGAATAAATCCATATGATTTTTACTGAGATAAGAAAGGCAGTTTGGCAAAGTCAAATCACTCTTTCTTGTTTCTATAAAAAAACAATGAAAAAATCCACTAAAGACAGTTAAGAAAATAGTTTTATTTACAATAATAGCCTTGGCTGGGGACATGGCTCAATATGTACAAAGTTCCATTTTCTATCCAAGCACTGCATAAACTAAGTGTGATGGCAGGAACATCAGAAATTCAAGATTGACCTCAGCTAGCTAGCATGAGCTATATGTAATCCTATTTCAAGAGCAGTATTAGTAAAACATAAAACACAAAACCAAAGAAAAAGAAGTATATAGGAACAAATTTTATCAGATATTTGGGATATTTTTTACATTGAAAACTACAAAAAATTGTTGGGAGAAGTTAAAGATTAAATAAAATAAAATGAAACTCTACTTTCAAGGGCTGGAAGAGCAAATACTGTTATAATAGTGATATTGCCCAATGCAAGTCTATGCAACCCTTAGCCAAAAAAAAAAAAAGAATCAGGAATTTGACAGAGAGTGGATGAGGGGTAGAGGAGGAGTGGGAGGGTGGAACTTATATAAATACAGTACTCATGCATGAAATTCCTAAAGAAATTAGTTAAAACATTCTAATATCACTTTTTGTGGGAAAAGACATGCAATTTCTGAAACAAAAGATAAAAACAAGAAACCCCAAATAGTCAAAAACCATCTTGAGGAGTAAAGTTGGAGAAATCACACTTTCCATACATACTGGTACATGCTACGGTGTGGAAGAGTCTTGAAAACACTATAACAACTGAAAAAAAAAACAGACAGAAAGAAAATGATTCCATTTACTTGAAATACTGACAATAGTTAATCCATTGAGATAGCACACAGCCTGGTTACCAGGGGTTAGAGGGAGGGCCGAAGAAGGAGTGGCTATTTATTGAGAGCTGAATTTCCTTTGGCAATAAAGAAAATATTTTGGAACTAGATAGCGGTTGGCATTGTGGAACATTTTTAAATGCACTAAAATCCACTGAATGTTTCCCTTAACAAAGGACAATTTTCCTGTTCGATGAAAAAAAAAGTCAATTTTATGTTGTGGGACTTTCAATTTCAATTAAAATAAAATTTAACTTTTATGTTTCAAAGGAAATCATCAAGAAAGTGAAAAGACATGCCACAAAATCTAGGAAATGTTTGAAACTCGTGTATTTGATAAGGGACTTTTTTCCAGAGTTCGGCATGGTGGCACACTCTTATAATAATGCCAACACTTCAGGTGGTGGCAGCTGGTGACAGGAGGATCATAAGTCAGTGCCAGCCTGAACTACACAGTGAGTTCAAGTTAAATTTGGTACACAGTGAGATCCTGACTCAAAATAAAGAAAGGTAATGGGACATGTAGTCAATGTCATGAGCTTTGAAAACTCAACAATTAGAAACAAATAATCTTTCTGTTCTGGTAAATCACTTGCCACCCATACCCATGGAAGAAACTATAATTAAGTTCACTGTACCAAAATATCACACAAAAGTAGAAGGAAAACTAGTCATAAAGAAGGCTCAACCAGAGAAGAGGAACATGAAAGGGAAATGAGAGTGACCATTGTCAAAATACATTATATACATGTATGAAATAGTAAAAAAAAAAATAATTAATTAATTTAGAAAAAAAATTATTAACTTAACTGATCAAAGTCTTTTTTTAAAAAGCACTTCTCTAAAAATACACAATCTGTTCATAATACTAATTGTCAGGAAGATGCAAATTAAAATCACAGTGAGAAATCATTTCAGTTCCTTAGTCCAACAAATAGATTTAAAAGTGGAAAATAATAAACCTTCAGAAGAGCATGGAGGAACCTTAACCTTTACACATTGTTGTCAGAAATGTAAAATTATTCAGCCTCTTTGGAAAATAGTTTGGCCATTCCTCGGAAATAATACATGGAGTCTCCATGTGGTCCAGCAATTTCTCTCCTGTGTACCTAAGAGAAATAAAAAGATGTGTTCTCAAAAACTAAATATATAAATGTTCACAGCCACATTATTCATAATAGTCCCAAGGCGGACACAACAACATGAATGTCAGTCAATTTTTTTTAAAAAGCTTTTAAAAAAATGCAATGTGTCCGAATATGGACTGTTATTCACATTTTAAGACAGTTCAAGTCTTTAAAATCTTTTCTTATTTTCCTCATTCTGTTGCAGAGATTGTTGACCACATGTGATTATCATATCTTGTTGTAGTTACCTATCAAAGTAAAACTGTTATCAAACCTTATATGATGAATACCTGCTGCCTCACAGTTCTAAGGAGATAGGCTTTGACACAAGGAACAGTGTGTGGGGGGGCAGGTATACAAATACGGCCACATTGGAAAAAGCAACAAATTAAAAAGCCCTGTGATAGAAACCCTTCCTCCTGTCCCCCATTTTCAGGATCCTGAACTATGATTTAGGTTTTTCAATGGAGGGCAAGAAGTGTGCATAACTAAGCAATACTGGTCAACATGTGGTCATCTGCCCCCATGATGGACCCACCATTGCCTGGACTCCATTCTGTTCTGCAAGGTGATCTAATAAGTTGGCAGAACAGTGTGTGAAATCTCTTCACAAGAGGCAAGTTTCTCCTTTGACTGGCAATAGAGTTTTGCTTTTTCTCCACATTGAGATTCCTGGGAAATTCCAGTTCCCTGGGTACCATTGTTTTAATGTTCTCTTGGTCAAAAGAAAAGCACAAGTGTCTCTCTTTAAAATATCTTCCCTCCTGCTAGAATGGAAACAAATTTCCCTCCTGCTAGAATGGATACAACATAACAGGTTGAAGTAGTGTACTTCAACATGTTACTGTTCTATGATCTTCAGTACCATCTCTATTATTCTAGAAAACTGCCTAGAAAAACAAGTGAACTCTATTGTTGCAACCAAGCCTTCTTCACATCGAGAGATGTGTCTTAAAGTACACTTTGCAATTGAATAAATAGTCCCAACTAAGCCTTATTGGTGTGGAGATACTACTAAATCTTTGTTGACTCAGAAAGATAAGTATCACGGGTTTTCTCTGATATATATATATTTTTAAAACAAAGTTAAATAACAAAACATGAGAACAGAAGAATGTGATTGGGTAATAGGAATGGGGTTTGTACTCATATTTGGCAGAACCAGACTTTTTCATTCATTCATTTATTTATTTTAGATAGGGGCTTGTTTTACAGCTGGCCTCAAACTCACTATCTTTCTACCTCTACTTCTGTAGACTGGGATTATAAGCATTTGCTACCAGCCTGATCTTTATTTTCTTATTTATTTCTCTCCACTGGATGTTGACTTGAAATATTGTAAGGATTTTTGAAGTGCATTTTTATTTGTGTATATTAATTGTATAATAAAGTTATGATATTTCACTATGATATTTTCATACATGTATATAAAATCTTTGACAGTTTTGAACCACCCACACTCTGTCCTTCCAAAGGAGAACAATTGATCTCTCCTCCTTTCCTATTTCCTAAACACCCTTTTTCTGCTTTTAGGATTGTTTAAGGCTCCATGTTTGGGAGAAAGCATGCAATGCTATACTTATTTTGGTTAACTTGGTGAAGATTTTTAAGTGCGAATTTATTGATCGAATGAAGAAGATTGAATGAACCCAGCAGATGCTGCAACGTTTAGGAAGGTACCGAAGTTTTACAGGGTAAAGACAATGAAGGCTCAAATAAGGACATTCACAGTGGGAAAATGGGTAAACCACATAGGAGATGGGACTGATAGAGCCCACACAGCAAAATGCATTTGTCAGTAAAGTAAAGCCTAAAAAGTGACTTTGGACTTCATGTTGGGTGACTGGATAGATGAATTTAGCAGGGAGAACAACTGTCAGTCAAGATAATCAAGTCTGTTGAGACTTAAGCCAAACTCAAAAGTAGGTTTTGTTTGGTTTGGTTTGATTTGAAGTGTTTTGTTGAGACAAGGCCTCATTATATAAACAAGGCTAATCTGAAATTTGCTACACAGTTCAGACTCCTTGGGAATGCACAATTCTTCTGCTCTATCCTCCTAAGTGCAGGGATTACAGGTATGTATCACCTCAAGTATATTTTCATACTGTGCTGGCATTCTGACTGAAGAAGATTGATCTTGTCTTGTATTCAAGATGTCTGAGGTGTGCCTGTGGTGTGATCAATTGTAGGTACTTTCTTACTATGCACTCACTTTTCTGATTCATCTTTAAAATGAGAATAGATGATCTCCAAATGTCACTCCAACTCTAATAATGAACTTGGACAGAATAATGGTACAGACTATTGTTTGGCCTGAAGTAGATTATGCAAGAGAACAGTAGAGGGCATAGTTATACAAATGGTGGACTTGGAATTTAAAGAGCAATGGGAAGGAATACCATTTTCAGAATATAATGGACCTTTACAACCACTTTTTTTGTTTCTATGTTTTTAATTAACAAAATTAATTTATATGCAGGTATTTTGAGACATTATTTGTTGTTATAATAATTGTGTGATCTATGAAGCAGCTACATTATGCCATTCTGTGGTTGAAAAAGCAAGTTAGGAGAATCCAGCTATCACTCTAGGCCCACAAAGCTAGTTAAAAGCAGGTCACTTCATGAACACTGTGTAAGTAAGGGCAACTGTAGGAGTTTAGTGGGGCAATGGGAAGACACATCAAAATGGGTGAGATTGAACTGCCACATTCCTATCTCAAAACACACTGTGATCAATGTCCATTGGACTACAAGGTTTATATACAGAAACATGGACACAATGATCACAAGACTGAATCGCAGCAGCTTTTGGCTATTATGGACTCTGAAGGTTTTAGGATGTGAGAAGCCATACTGGCTTTGTTGGTAGTCCACAAATGTAGCCAATGCTAGGAGTTAGCTGGAAGGACCCTATAAAACTGCTGTATAAGAGTGGAACTAACAAGCAGTGGAAAGATACTGTGGCCCACCTGCCTCTGGGGGCATACCCTGGACATGATTGTTGTAGGAAGAGTTTTCGGTCTCTTGACCATATCCTTTCTACAGAAGGTCCCATCTCAGCTGGAACAGGCGTCTTTGTAGAGATAAGGAAAGAGAGCGATTACTTGTGAGAGACAAATCATAGGCCATCCTGATCTTTCTCTGGCTTTAATAAAAGAAAATAAATAGTAAACTACTTTCTTATTGTTGTTTTTGGGTTTTTGATACAGGGTTTCTCTTTTTAACAGCCCTGGCTGTCTTAGATTTGCTTTGTAGAACAGGCTGGCCTCAGACTCACCGAGATCCACCTGCCTCTGCCTCCCGAGTTCTGGGATTAAAGGTGTGTGCCACCACTCCTGGCAGGAAACTACTTTTCAAAGGAAGCGATATATGGGAAATAACATTCGACAGGAATAAGTATAAAAAATGCAAGTTTTGTTTGAGACTTTACAAGTTTAGTACATGTCTAAGATGTTTTATCATGTCAAATTTGGTTGTCTCTTGTAGTAGTAATAGACTAATGTCATTATCTGTAGAGTAAAATGTATCATATGAGACTAATACCACTAGGAATTATTATTTAAGAATGACCCTCAAGAAAAACTGAATTTTCTTTGAAAGCTAGTCTTGCACAGACTATAAATCAACATCTAAATTCTCCCCAGAAATCAAAACAAACAACACAGAACAGAGCATAATATAATGTTCTCATGATGTAGAAACAAAATTGGCACAGATGGAATAAACTAAGGTCTACTTTTTCTATAGTTGGGATAAATCATCTACAGATGGAGAAAGAGTCTTTAAAGGCACCTATGAACATGATATAACAGTTATATTTTAATTGTATATAAGCATGTGTCCACTCCTCAGTGAGGCCAGAAGATGCAATGGGTCCTGAGAACTGGAGTTACAGGTGGTTGTGAGCAGCCACATGAGAGCTATGAACTGAACTTGGGACCTGTGCAAGAGTAGTAAGTCTTTTTGACCATTGAAAATTTTCTCTAGGCTTGAGACTCTCATATCCTAAGTTTCTTATATGATTGTTGTATATGAATGGATGGTTGTAACTTTTGGGGGGGAACTTGAGACTTCAAGATATCATCTTCCCTCCACTTTAAAGATACATTGTAGAACTGAATTTCATTCTTGAAATTTAATTCCTGGAGTTACAGGATGTTGTGAGCCTCACTTGGGTGCTGAGATCTGAACTCTAGTAGTCCTCTGAAAGAACAGCAAACATCCTTAACTGCGGAGCCACCTACCCATGTCATAACTATGAGAAATTAGGGAAACAACTCCCTACACAATAGCCACAAACAATATAAAATACCTGGTGGTAACTCTAACCAAGCAAGTAAACGACTTGTACAAGAACTTCAAGCCCTTGAAGAAAGAAATTGAAGAGGCCATCAGAAGATGGAAAGATCTACCATGCTTATGGATAGATAGGATCAACATAATAAAAATGGCTATCCTACCAAAAGCAATATACAGATTCAATGCAATGTCTATCAAAATATCAACATAATTCTTTTTAGACCTGGAAAAGACTATTCTTAATTTCATGTGGAACAACAAAAAACCCAGAATAGCTAAATCAATCCTGTACAATAAAAAAATATCTGGGGGTGTCACCATCCCAGATTTCAAGCTGTAGTACAGAGCAATAGTAATAAAAACAGCATGGTACTGGTATAGAAACAGACCAGTGGATCAATAGAATCGAATTGAAGACCCAGAAATGAACCTACACACCTATGGGCACCTAATTTTTGACAAAAAGGCAAAACTGCACAATGGAAAAATGACAGCATCTTCAACAAATGGCGCTGGTCCAACTGGATGTCCACATGTAAAAGAATGAAATTAGACCCATACTTATCACCTTGTACAAAACGTAAGTCCAAGTGGATCAAAGACCTTAACATATGGCCAGACACATTAAATCTACTAGAAGAGAAAGTCGGAAAAACCCTCGAAATCATTGGCACAGGTGACAACTTCCTGAACAGAACACCAACAGCTCAGGACCTAAGACCAACAATCAATAAATGGGACCTCATGAAACTGAAAAGCTTCTGTAAGGCAAAAGACACTGTCATTCGAACAAAACGGCAGCCTACAGACTGGGAGAAAATCTTCACCAACCCCACATCTGACAGCGGTCTAATATCTAATATTTACAAAGAACTCAAGAAATTAAATGCCAAGAAACCAAATAATCCAATCAAAAAATGGGGAAAAGAGCTAAACAGAGGTAGCAGGTAACGTAAAAAGATCTGAGAAGCTTTATGAGAAATTAGGTAGCTGATCTTTGGTATGATTACATTATTTTTTTCTGTTTGCTTATTTATTATTTTGTTGTAATTTTGCTCAGATTGCCTTTGAACTCACTATGCAGTCTCAAACTCAAGATCTTCCTGCCTCTGCCTCCTGAATGTTAGGATTACAGATGTAAAACAACAAACCTGACTCTTAAATTATTATGGGTAATAAATCGTGAGCTACAATAACTGTGCACTGACAAAGATACAACAGAAGAATACTAAATATTTCCAGAACTGCAAGACACAACATGTATTTTCTCATTTTAGAACCTCTTGGAAGGCAGATAGCATTACCTTGTCTTGATTATCATCAAGGCTCAGAGAGGTTAAAAAACTTCCCCAAGTCAGTTTCTTCTCCTCCGTCCTTAGGCATGTGAAAGCAGATGGAATATTGATGGGGCAAAGTATACACGGGGGCATGGTTAGCTTTAGGACATTATTCTGAGTCTCCACACATACTGCCTGTTTGATGTTCCTCTGGGAAATAACAGTGAGGAAGCCAACCAGCAGGCCTCTTCCTGCCCGGATAAGGGGAATGCATTCATTTATAATTCTGTCTTTTAAGATGCTAGTATTGCTGTTTAGAGACACCATCTAGGTTTGCTCTTGTTTTTGTTATGTTTTCTTGTAGAACACTGTGTCGTTTTTGCCAGATTTTGTCATTTAAAGTAAAGCCTCATTTAATGGCTTCTTGTATTTTCTTTATGGAGTGGTCTCTTGAAAATTTCTCTTTGACTAGGTTTTGTAATAAAGGAATTTCATATGTTTGTGTTGCAGAAATCGTGATACAATGTCACATGATCACGTGTGTCAAATGTTTACTAATACTAGGTGTCAGGTATGTGTAATCGGGCAATGGGAAAGTCCTGAGTTAACTCCTACTGGGGCATCTCCAGCACACGGGTGAAGGCCAAAATAGGTTGCTATCTATCTTGATTGTTTGGAAATGATAAGAATGGACAATGTCTTAGCTGAGCCAGGCTTCAACTCTTCAGTTGCTGGCTCAAGGGAAGTGCAGATAATAGTAATAATGGTCAGTCAAGAGGTAAGTGAAGATCCTTAGAGCACTATGTTTATGAAGCAATATGAAAGAAAGGAAATCAGAAAGCAACACCAGGACAGCCAGAGTAGGACACATTAACTATGTGTCAATCTTGTCTTTGTGGTTGCCTGGGGTATTTATGATCAGAAATGCAACCCACAGATGTTTATACTCAGAATACAAGTAGTTTAATGCTTTTCTTCTAGAAATTCAAAAAAAAAACACAAGAAGCTTGCAAAGTGTTATTTTTACTTTACATGTCATGAGGATGTTAGTGACGTGGCCCTTTTGCTCTGGGTTGTTCATTGTTCCTTTATATCCATTATCCCCTTTTTACAACGTAAAATGATTATTAGCTTGGTATATGACCATCTAGGTAGAGAGTACAGAGTATATTCTTCTGCTTCCTTGCAGCTCCTTGTGGCCATGTGATAAAAAACCAATGAGATGCACATGGAAGAGACATGAAGAACTCATTTTTTTATTTTTTATTAGTTGTGTGTGTATGTGTGAATTTCACACCATGCACCCTGATCCCTCTCATCTCCCACTTCCCTCTCAGATCCCCCCTCCACCTTTGCAACCACTCCCCACAGAGAGAAAATAAATAAAAAATTCTCACTGTGGAAGCTATAATGTGTCATAGTGTGTCCCACAATACTCCCTTTTGTCCACACTTTTTTGCTTTCAAATGTTCATTACAATGACTCCTTCATCTGTTATGACACCTCTAGTTTCTGCTATTTTGTCAATACTGGTGTCTAACTGTCATTCCTCTCACATATCCTGTTGTGGCCCTGTATCACTGAGATCCTGTAGTTTTGGGTCTGTAAAACTGGCCTTCTCATGCACTCCAGCAGTTCATCCATGGGGTAGATGTTGGGATGGGCCAATTCAAAACCCTGGTTCTGGGACTGCAATCACCACATCTAGGACTAGCTCTGCTGTGCTATCCAGGTAAGATCATACATGAATAAGAGTATGTGATGAGCAGGGACAGCTCTGCTGCTCTTGTGACCCCATCACAGGCCAAATCTCCTGTCAGCCAATGGTGGTGAGGGCAAATGGGAGGGAGGGGATCTCGCCCTCACCAACATCACCACATAGCACACAAAAGGCAGGGCAAGTTCTCTCACATTCATACCCTTGGGGTTGGTTCACCCAAAACCCCTACATCCAGCACCAGCTGTGCTGTGCTGTCCAGGTGAGGTGCAGGGCCTATTCCCCCAAGTACTACAGCATATGAGGGACAGGGGAGAAATGAAGAATTCTTTGGTCAAACTCTTAAGAGAAGACAGTCCCTCCTATTTCCTTCCTGCTGCTTGATTCTTCAACATTGTGGAAAGCCTGTTGAACCATATAGACAAGGGAGCTATTCAAAAAGTGGCATGGGACAAGGAGTCTAGATTCCTGGACAATCTTATGTATCAGCAATCTGCCTACCTACAGACCTTAATGTTTATTTAAGGTCTTGTCAATTAGGTTCTGTTAAGAACAACCAAAACTATATCCAAGCATAAGATATTTCAGTTTCTCTCTTAAAGTCTTTGTTACTCTTCTGATTCATCTAAGCCACAAATATATGCATTTATTCCTATTTCTAATTACCAAGTTTAGAAGAAATGATGCTAGAAGGAAACAGTTATTAAGGTCTTATATTGATGGATGACACTCCAGTAAGTAATAAGGAGATAAATTCTCTTTGCACTCAATATAATTCTCATTGTGTACATAAGACATGCTTAAAAGTTGTGTTGAGGGCAAGAGAGATGGCTCAGCAGTTAAGAGCACTATTAGCTCTTCTAGAGGTCCGGAGTTCTATTCCCAGCAACCACATGATGGCTCACACCCATCTGTACTAGAATCTGATGCCCTCTTCTGGCATGCAGGGGTACATGCAGATAGAGCTCTTATATATGTAAAATAAATAAATAAATCTATTTTTAAAAGTTGTATTGATCACTTAATGACCCTATGTACCCCTTTTGGAATAGGAAAGTGGTTAATGTAGTCCTCTAGAAGTGGAATGAAATAGACTCTAACAATACTTTCTGTAGTCAGTAGTTCAAACAGGGGCAGATTTATATTCACCCCGAACCTTATTGTTCCCACACAAAAAAAAGAAATGGTCTGAAAAAACACAACATTGGGATAGGAAAGGACCTGTTCAGCAAGGCAGGTTGTCATGACTAGGGCCTGGGAGTCACTGAAGGAATAACATGATTGGAGTGGAATATGTGTTTGTCCAATCAGACAATAGGATTGGTGATAAGGAACATTAAGAACCAACCTGAAACCGGTTGGTCTAAATGCTTTTTTGCTGTGGAAAGATGCTGCTTGCTCCCCACCAAATGCCATAATAAATACATGTGCCAGAACTGAGGAATACTGGACTATTAAAATCCATCGATGACTTGTACTCTCTCCTTGAAAGATTGAAGCTGTGTCTCTGGAGCTGTCTATCAAGAGTTAATTCTAAATTTCCTGTAGGAAAAAATGGCTTTATTACTATCAACTAAGTCTAGATCATCATAGGGCAAAAACCTGACCCCCAAATAACCACTGCAAATGGTCCCAGTTCTTTTTGTCGTTTCCTAAGCATTTGTGTGCACATCATTTCTCTTCATGCCCACATGAGCACTATGAGGTAGTGATTCTCTTTATCTTGCAGAAGACAGAATTGAGAGCTGAACTGGTTAAAGGACCTGAAAATTCCCTTCAAGCAGTATTGTGAAAGAGCAATGATTCAAAGTCAAGCCTGTCTGTTTCCCAAATAGAAGTACCACATCAGATGCAAATTTGCAGGGGAACACAAGATAAGGGACACCCACCTGGACCCGCTGAGTCATGTCTTAAACCCCGAAGCCGAAGGGTTATGTAGTTAGCTGAGGACCTATTTTCACAGAAACAGTTTCTCACTGTTCTCAAGATCTGGATGCCAGTTGTCTGAGCCAGTATGGAACCTTTAATTTGCCCACTGACTTCCTGTGAAAAGTCCAAAACTCAAGCAGCTTGAGGAGATTTAGGGAAGCTAAATTTCTAAATAATCCTCAAACTGAGATGATGAACTAGCCTAGACAGAAGAATAATTACATCTCCAGTTGTTTGGATCTCCTCTTTGGAAACCAGATGCCTGATAAAATGGAAAACTTTATATCAGGAAACAGCTTTATGTCTAAGAACAGGGCTTGCTTACATGTTTTCCAGAAAGCATTTTTTCCCTCTAAAGTAATCTGCAGGGTATTTTTCCATCGTCTCAGTGATGTTCTGCAATTCCCCACACTCTCATCATAGAGGAAAGTACAGTAAGCCAGCTTTGGTATTGAATACAAACATCAGGAAGGGAAGGGAAATAAGTCTGTCTTTTTGTTGGTAGTGAATTTTTGTTTGTTTTACTGTCTGTTTCAAGGCAACAATGTCTGGCTATCTAATGTGAATTGGGATGTGAGTAGTGAAGGACTGAGACATTTCAGGCTTCATTGGACTTATAGCAGAATGGTCCAAGGTAGTTGGCTTAGGTCTCTGTCCCTGGGGACTTAATGACAAGATCTGTTGTTTGGGTGCTAGCTCAGCCTAGTGATGGAACAACAAATAACAGAGAAGGAAAAGATTCCTGTGGGAGGCAAGCTGGGTTTTACACAAGAGCCTGAGTTCCTAAGATGAGCCTCTGGAGGCAACAATCAACCCTTATGCATGGTATATATACCTTTAAACTTGCAAGGAATCCACAACCCCTCCTACTCAGTTCCACAGACTCTTTCAGCCCCCTGGGGGGCATTATGAGCACCAATAATCAAATTCACCAACAAAGTCATTCATGTATTAATCAAGGAAACATTTACCAAGTGCCATTCTTATTGTTCACTAACTGGAACACACGCCACCATGTGTTTATGGAGTCAGACTCTTGCCAAATGCTCAGTGCATAGTGTCTACCTCCTTAGACACCATTGATTGCTACATAGTTGGAGTTCACTAAAAATGTGAAATTGACTATTATTTTTTATTGGCTTATTGGATGAGTCAATTAAGATACACTTGGCTGTAGATAACACAAAACTCAGCTCCAAGTAGCTTAAACAATAAGATAGGATATTTGTTTCCTAATGATACTACTATGTATTATTATAAACAAATATTTATTTTAAAACAAAAACCCTTATCTTAGTTCTAGGCTGGAAGTCTCAAACAGATCTTATAGGACTATAATCGAGGTATTGGTAGAACTGCATTCTTTCTAGAAGTACTAAAAGAAATACCACTCCTTTCCCTTTTCAGCTTCTAGAAGCTTTGTTTCACAGGCCCGAGTTCTGCTTCCATAGCTCTGCTTCCATTGTTTCTTCTCCAACTCTTATCCTGTTGCTCCTTAGCTCTGAGGCTCTCATCATCTGGGTTTACCTAGATCATCTTTGTCTCCCAAGATTTTAATCACAACTTCAGAATCCCCTTTGCCACATAAGAGAATATAATCCCAGATTTCAGGAATTAAGATAAGACATGGACAACATTAGGTAGTTCATTCGAATACATACCTAGGGCTAGAAAGTTAGAACAGACATTACGGTTCCTTAATTTAGCAATTTAAAAATACAAACAAATGTAATAATGATGATGATGATGATGATAATAATAATAATAAACCTTTACTTAAGAATATATGGGTAGGGACTGGAGAGATGGCTCATCAGTTAAGAGCACCAGATGCTCTTCCAAAGGACCAGGGTTCAAATCCCAACATCCACATGGCAGTTTCCAGCTGTCTAATTGTCAGCTGTGGTGGCATATGTCTTTAGTCCCAGCACTCAGGAGGCAAACGTAGGCAGGTCTCTGTGAGTTCAAGGCCAGCTTGGTCTACAAAGTGAGTCTGGGACAGCCAAGGATACACAGAGAAACCCTGTCTCAAAAAAAAAAAAAACAACAACAACAACAAAAAATGTATGGGCAGACTCAGTGAGATAGTGCAGGTAGTAAAGGCACTTGCCACCAATCCTTGATGACCCGAGTTCAAGCCCTGAAACCTGTGATACAAGGAAAGAAATGAATCTCACAAGTTGTTCTTTGATCTCCACATAAATACATACATGTGCACATACACACATAATACATAAATTGATCAATTAATTAATGTACAAATTTTAAAGCAAAGAATTTTAGAAAACATTTCTTCAAATAA
This sequence comes from Lophiomys imhausi, assembly GCA_907164525.1. Taxonomy (NCBI): domain Eukaryota; kingdom Metazoa; phylum Chordata; class Mammalia; order Rodentia; family Muridae; genus Lophiomys; species Lophiomys imhausi. The sequence goes on along the minus strand of CAJQZJ010035412.1, from coordinate 166,752 downwards.
AATACATTTATGGAGGGGGGCATAGGGAGGGGATTGTGATTGAGATGTAACTTGAAGAAATAAAAAAATAAATTAAAAATATATTTATGGCCTATAAAGACTACATGTCCCATTATTAGGAAAATGAAAATCAAAGCTACAAGTTATTACTTTCAACCTATTAGTTTTATCACAATAAAAGTGAAAATAAATAAATAAATGAATAGCAAAGAAATAAGTGCCGACAAAGATGTAGAAAAATCAGAACCTTTGTATACTGCTGACAAGAATGTAAAATAATGTAGCCACTGTGGAAAACAGTAAGGTGAATCTCTTTAAAAAATAAAAAATAAAACTACCATATGTTCCAGCAGTCTCACTTCTAAGCATATGTCACAAAGAATTGCAAACAGAAACATGAACAGGAATTTGTATGCTTGTGCACATAGCAGCAGCATCCATGACAATTAAAAGATGAAATCAATCAAAAGTGCCTGCCAACAGATGAGGGGGTAAGCAAAATATATATACATAAAATAGAATACCATTTTTAAAAAAAAAAGAAGTTTCTGACATATGTGGCAGTGTGGATGAACCTGGGAGACATTATGCTAAGTCAATACACCAGCCATGAAAGGATAAATAAACATTATATGACTTCTTTCCATGAAGTATCTAGTACAAATTTATAAAGAAAAAAAAGTAGAAATGGTAATTACCACGGACAAGATGGGGGAGATGGAATTGTCATTTCAATGCGTTTTATTTTTTATTTCAGCTAAGGAAGATGAAAGAGTTCTGGAAATTGATGGAGATGATGAGAGTACAACAATGTTATTGTACTTATAGTACACTTTAAATGGTTAAGATTATAAATTATATGTATATATACACATATATACATATATATTACCACAATAAAATAACATTACAGACCCAGATTCCTTCTTTGGTTATTGAAAGCATCAGCCACTATCTAAAGCTAGATTTACCATAGTCCTTATAATAATAGAGTTATCGATCACAATGAAGGACATGTTTCCTTTCTGGCACAGAAGGAGTAAATGCAAAGACAATTTTTCAATAGCTTCCAATAGTTTTGAGATTTTCTGGCTTCATTTTGTTAAGAACTAACTTAGATGCTATGCAGTGTGAGGCATAATGAAGATGGTAAGGATTATACCATGGATGAGCTCCCAGTTTATTTGAGAGAATGGACACCTTAATAATTATGGCAGGTCCTCGTGGGTCCTATGGTAGAGCTCTTAACAGAATCTTAGGAAGATGATTCTTCATGGGAGAAGGGAAAGTTTTGTTTTGTTTTGTTTTGTTTCATTTTGTTTGTGTGGGGTGACCTTATTTTTTTGTTTCATGAAAATGGATTTTTTTCTCTTATATATTCTAATTATACTTTTCTCTCCCTACTCCTCCCAGTTCTTCCCCACCTCATTTTTCTTCTGGATCCCCCTCCTTTCTGTCTCTCATTAGAAAACAAGCAGGATCCTAAAGGATAATAATAAAATAAAATATAATCAGATAAAACAAAAACTAACACATTGGAATAGGACAAAACAAACAAAATGAAAAGTGCCCAAGAAAGACCAAAAGAAATAGATAAAGACACAGAGACTCCCTCGTTCTCACACTCGGGAATCACATAAAAACACAGAACTTGAACCATAATATATATTCAGAAGACATAAAATAATATAAAATAAAGAGAATAAATAATATATATTAAATAAAATAAGATGTGCATAGATAAAGATGAAACAGAGATGGAGGCCCAACTTGAGACACACCCCATGGGAGAGAGCCAACCTCGGACACTATTAATGATACTCAGCTATGCTTGCAGGCAGGAACCTAGTATAACTTCTGAGAGACTTCATCCAGCAGATAATGGAAACAGATGCAGAGACCCAGGGTCAAACATTAGTCGGAACTCAGGGAGTCTTGTGGAAGAGTTAGGGGAAGGACTGAGGGAGCTTTAGGGATCAAGGACACCACAAGACCTACACAGCCAACTAACCTGGGCCCATGAGGGGTCATAGAAACTGAACCACCAACCAAAGAGCATGCATGGACTGGTCCTAGGCCCCCCACACATATGAGCCTGATGGGCTGCTTGGTCTTCAAGTGAGTCCCCTCACAACTGGAGTGGGGCCTGTCTCTGATTTGGACTCTGCTGCTTGCTTTTAGATCCCATTTTCCTAGCCAGGCTGCCTTGTCTGATCTCAGTGGAAGAGGAGGCATTTAGTCCTGATGTGACTTGATATGCCTGGGTGGGTTGGTACCCCCCTGGCGGGGGCTCCTCTTCTCTGAGGAGAAGGATAAGATGAATGGAGGAAGTGGATGGGAGGGTGAGTCTGGGAGGAGAGGAGGGAGTGGGGCTGCAATTGGTATGTAAAATGAACAAATAAATAAATTAACGAGGAAGAAAAGATAAAATACAAACACACATGCACAAGCCCTATGTGATACTACATAACGATGTGAGGAACCTCCAAGGATGCTGAGTTTGTTTCCTGTTGAGTTCTACTGCTGCACTTGTTTGTTTTGAGGGGAAAGTTCTACAGTGTTTTTGGCTAAGCAATCACATCTGTATTGAAGGGAAACAATTACATAATTTTAATAATTCAGGCTACCAAGAAGTGTCACAAATCGCAGAGTTCTGTGAGCATGAGGAGGCAGAATGGCATTTGTGATTCCCTCATGAGAGCTCAGCTCCCCCTTTCACAGTTTTAGTGCCTCACTGCATTATTCTGAAAGCAACTTTATGGTTTCATGATACATATATCCCACATTCATATTTATATACAATACATATATTCCACATTCATATTTACATACAAGGTTGTAGAGATAATCAGGCATCTTGGGATAGCACAGAGATGGTTAAATACATTTTACAGGTAGTTTTGTATAATTGTAGTTAAACTTTAATTACTCACTTTTAACTTAATCCCATACTATTGCCTTACCCTGGGGAACACCCATACCAACCAATATGCGTATATGGATTCTCTGCAGCTGAGTTGGAAAGGACAGGTTCACATAGTCTCTGATTCTGTATTGAACTCCCCTCCCCCAAAAGCTTGTGTGCTCTCTAAGTTCAGGTAGAACTGTCTGCCTGGCACCTTTAGCAATTATTCTATTGAAGAGTGGCAGTTATCCAGGTGGAAAAGTAGGAAGAGATACTAAGATTCTTGGATGAAGAAGTTATGGACTGAACATGACTCACTTGGAGAAGAGCCAGTCAGAAGTTCAGTAAGGTTGTGAGCAGCTATGTGATGTAAGGCCACAAAAGATGCTCTCAGGGAAGTCAGATTGGTAAATACAATGCTAAGAAATCTGCCTTTGAAGTGGATGAAAGTATGTGTGTGTGTGTGTGTGTGTGTGTTTGTGTGTGTGTGTGTGTGTGATATTATCTCACTTAAAGATGGTTAAACCTAAGTAGGAATCCAAGTCTAGGCTCCCATCCCTGAATCAGTTTTGTTTCCAGACTCAATAATGTCCTAAAATACTGAGCAAGCAACATTAAGTCATAGCATCGTTCTCCTGACATAGGAATAATAATCTTCTTGTAAAGATAGAGTAAGGTAATAAGTGCACTGTGTCTGGCATCCATGGATATCCAACAAGTTTGAATATTTCTTCACAATATTTAAACATAAGGAGCCTGTACCCATATGTATTTACAAAAGGAACACCCGTACATAATAACATGTGCACTTGGACTTAATAATGCTGTTCTGGGGATGAGGTCAGAAGAGAGATAGATCCACCTTACCTTCCCATTTTCTCTTGTTGATTCTGTGTTGAAACCCCCCCTCCATGAAGATACAGTATACATTTTATGTCAGTTACCAGTATGGATGAATCGTGCTATCATCCTATTCCCTCTCACACACACACAAAAAGCGTTGCATAGCAAGTTTTAGTTTCTATTACAGAAATAAAGACTGTCCTTTTCCAGACAAATGCACCCATTTATTTCAACTAGATATCCTTCAAAAGTAAGGGGGACTTTCGCAATGCCTCTCATGTTGCCCCTAGGAGAGAACTGCCATCAAGTGCTTTTAAGGTCCTAGACCATTTCCTCTACTCAAGCATCAGCTTCACTCCCTTTGGGCTAGGTGTTATTGTCTAGGGCCCAGAGATCTGTAACTCACAGTAACAATTCCCTAGCTGAGCAACAGCAACAACTCACAATGAGCTTCCTGGGATCCTGTTAAGTTTGCAGAGGAGCCACTGAGTTAGCATGAGATTTGGCCCTTAGAAGCACTGCAGGGTGATTTCAAAACATAGCATCAGCTAAATGGGTCCCTGGGCCTGAGCCAATCTCCCGGAGCTCCAGTTCCAAGACTCACCATTTGCACAATCCTGACACTTGGAGCTGGTATATAGTAAGAGCTAGTAAAGATGTCAGCTGAAGAAAACTTTCTGAGATTTATTCATTGTATTGTGTTAAGGAAAAAAAACTCTGTCATGATGTACTGGCAATAGACAATATTTGGCGGTGTTCTGAAAATACAGAAATCCCTTACCCTCAAAGGAGATGGCAGAAAGATGGAAATGCATTTGGTGATGGTTCTCAGTTACTTCTCCTTGCCCACACGCTCTCTAAAAAGTTATCTTCATTCTTCTTTCCTACTAAAACATGAAGTCATAGGATTCTGTGGCTGATAAAAATTACATGAAGTCATTTGTTCTCTGTGCCCACCTGTAAATAAATCTAGAATTGAAATCATCTTGCATGGCTGAGCAACAATTTCCATGTGAACCACTGCTGGATTTAGCAGTATTTACTATCAATAGTGTTGCAATAGCTTTGCTCTAATTCCCTCCAGCTGCAATTTAATCCTCTGTTCTTCGGTCTTTGGTGAAAGACAAGTCTTCCCATTGGATATTTTCCAGCTGCTAACTGATCATATTTCATCCCTTTTAATTTTCTTTCCACAGTTCTCATCCTTTAAATATCCCACACAATCCTGCATCCTTGCCCTTTAATTGGCCCATTTAATTGTTGTAAAACCTGTAAATCATCCAGTCTCTCATTGATTAATGGAACAGGACAAGCAACCAGAAAGAAAGACAGTTCTGAAAGATGCAAGGAAATGGGGATTTCCTCGAAGTTTATTATTCTTACCATTGATGTTTTAAACAATTTAGTGTGCGTGCATGTACTACTTCTCCACAGAGGAAATCTTTTGAAACATATAGGAGTGTATGGAAGCAAAATAGAAGTATTTTGTAATCTGCCCATCTTGATCCAAGAATTAGGATTTCTGATTAGCCAGAGCCTCAAATTGGAATTATATTCTATTTGTAGTATTCTATTTTGTTTTCTGTTTCACAGGAATTGTCCACATCATTACCCACTATTACAATCATGCCTTTGGAATGACAGTACAATTTTCTACCTTATGGATGCTTCACAGCTCGTTTAGTCTTTCCCATCACTCCCCCTTCACGGAGCGCTTGAATGGTTTCAATTTATCATCATTTACAATCATTGTGGTATAAATGTTCTTAGATATGGATCTTTGCCCACATTTCTGATCTTTTAAAGATAGCTGCATGTATACCAGATATGTTAAAATTATTGCCCAATGTCACAAAGCTAATGCGTACTAAGCTAGAGTTCTTTTAAAATGAGACTCTTATAATTCGTGACCCTTGTGATGAACTAAGATTCCCAGATCAGTTCTATGGATAAAGCTATATCAAATTCATGTACAGACATTGAATATAAATAAGTAATGTACTGCATTCAAACCTTCATCTTTTCATTGTTTTAATTTTTAATTATTATTTCTTTGAGAATTTTATACAATGTTTTGTTCATTTTCATCCACCCCCCCAGTTTCACGCAGATTAGCACCTACCCACCCATCAGGTATAGTTTGTTTGTTTCTTCTTTTTCTCTTTCTCCTTCTTCCTCTTCTTCCTCCACTTCTTCCTCTTCTATGTTTGTAGTAGCTTTATTTGTAATAGATAGAAACTGGAAACAACCCAGATGTCCTTGAACTGAAGAATGGATAAAGAAAACTGTGGTACATTTACACAATGGAATACTACTCAGCCATCAAAAACAAGGAAATCATGCAATTTGCTGCCAAATGGATGGAACTAGAGAAGCTCATCCTGAGTGAACTAACCCAGACTCAGAAAGATACACATGACATGTATTCAATTATAACTGGAGTTTAGCCATATAGTACAGGATAGCTATCCTACAATCAACAGACCCAAAGGAACAGAAACATGATCTTTGTTACCTGTTAGTGGGACACTTCTCTCTAGAGGAACTGCCATGTAGGCCCCCAGTGCAAGAGGAAGCTCTTAGCCCTCATGTGTCTGATGAAATGAGGGGGGTCTGATATATGGAGGCACCCCACACCACAGGATTAGGATAGGTGGGAGAGGGGGGTAGAGGGTGGAAGGGTGGGGCCAAGAGGGGTGGAGAGAGGTGGCTGTGATGGAGATGTAACTTGAATTAATAAATAAAAGTTTAATTTTTTAAAAAGTGAAAATCAGCGTTTTCCAGTCTTTTCCCAGAAACATATCCCCCGATTTGTATTGCAACACACATAATTTTTATCAGATGCAAGTTATTGTTCTAGATTAAACTTTCTTTCCTGAGAAGTAGGTAAGAAGTAAGTGAGAAGATAAGAATCAAGATGGAATTTTAATTTTGATATGCTGTATCAGAGTTGTAAGGGAGGTTGGAGCAGCCCATTGGAATCAGCACAGGACACACCCAGACACCAAATTCTAACCAAAAAGGAGATTTATTACGGTGGGTGGGCAAGCAGGGGGATGGGTGTGGCTGCATCTGGATTTGGACAAAGGTAGATAGCAAGCAGCAGCAGGTGGGTTTTTTTGTTTGTTTGTTTGATTTTTGGTTTTTGGTGGGGGTTTTTGTTTGTTTGTTTTGTTTTTTTGTTTTTGTTTTGTTTTTGCAGGAGTGTGTTTTTAAGAAGAAATGGGGGAGTCTGTGCTAGGGTTAGTTGATAAGTCCTGATTGGACCTGTTAGCCAAATAATGAATTTTGATTGTTGGACTTTGGTGTTTTGTCTCAGGAATGTGTTAGTGGCCAAATAAGGGACTGGGCCTTGGGGCCTAGCTTTAGGAATGTAATCTAGTGGTTTTTAGCAAGGGAGAGAGAAGGGTAAAAGGCAAAACCTGTGGGCACCATGTTTGCTATGCTCGAGCCTGTTAAAAAGTCCTTCAAGAGGTTTCCAACCTTTCAACATTGCACTATGATATATACAAACATATTGGTACTTCATCTATCCTGGGATGCAAGCAGCCTGCATGCTCCAGGTTGGATATGGCTGTAATTAATATGGAAAGACCCTCTTGGTGTTGGTTATTCTCAGTCAATCAGGCAGATGGTGTCTTTTCTGCTCACTCAATTCAACAGTTGGTAAATATCAGTGCTTGGCTGCTATACACACTATGAGATGGGCATGCATTGTTCCACAATCAAATTTACCACAGACAGCAAGCACCACATCCAACAAGTGGATTCCATGTGTCTGAACTTTGACTGATTTTCACATGCATGGTGCTGCTCCAGCAGTGGAATCAACCCTGAATCCCTTTCTCTTGGAGTTCCCACCTCATCACTAATGCTGCTATTTCTGCCCCCTCAAAGGCACACAGTGTAGTTTGTGGGGACACTATACCTATGCCTATGTGCCACTAACACTTGGAACAGCTTAAAAAGAAAGACACAAGAAAGACAATGGGCTAAAGGGTTACTCCCCCCACCAAAAAAAATTCACACAGGCTGCCTTAAGAGTAATCTTTGGTTACAGAGGCAATATTCAGTGATTTTTCTGCACAAGCCAGTAGGTCTATTAATCACTGAAAGTAATTACAATTAAACACATCCTTTTCTGGCTGTGAGAAGTCACATTCTTTCATTAATAATTTCTCTCTGTGTCTCTGGCTATCTGTGTATGTGTGTCTTTCTGTCTCTCTGTCTCTCTCCTGGAGTTCATTATGTAGGCCTGGCCTTGAACTTGTGGCAGCCCCCCTGTCTCTGCCTGAGTTCTGGAATTAAAGGTATGTGCCACCATGTGTGGCTAAGGTCTCTACTTCTTGTAAAGCAGTACCCTACATCATTATGTCCTGAGTCCTGAGTGCTGAGTTGTTCTTTCCTTTTCTGTCCCTCCCTTCCTCCCTCTCTCTCTTCCTTTCTCTCATAAAAGATGTTAGGAATAGAAAAGCAGTTAAAATGAACTTGGCTGTGCACTTTAGTTTTCTATAGCAAAGTCCAAAGAAGGATACATTTTACTCTTGAAATGAAATAAGACAAACTTTCATTTAATGTTTTCTATGTATCAAGTATTGTCTTGGTTATGATTTTTTAAATGAACTGGGCTTATAAAATATGTCTGAAACTAGCTAAATCAAGCGTTTGCTTCAATGAATAACTTTTTCTGCAAGGCTACTTGAATTTAATAAAGCCAAAAGTTTATATTATTTTTCATAGCACTGTAGAAGTAGCACTTCAAGTGCTCCCAGGACTAGTATCTATTTAAGAAAGTGCTGAGGGAACTCTATAATGCCTGGACCCCAGAACCTAAGGCTGGGAAATCAGAAGCTTGAGACCAAGGTTGCTGTAGTGGAAGATCTCTTCTATACAAAATAACTAAAATGAAAACACTTCTATGGATTAATCACCTACTAAGTTCCAAGCAATATAGTAATCTTCTTGGTCACAAAGATGAGAATACCCTCATTTCTTGTGTATAAATGTGTGTGTGTTCACCATTTACATTTCCAAATAGATGTGTTATAATATTTTGAGTCATGTAATAAAAGTTTGAAAAATGATTTAGAGCAAAAGTAAACAACCTTTCCACTAGATATTTTGTGAATAAAATTTTATTGACATATAGTAACATATCCTTATTTGCCCATGGCCATTTTTGTACTAAATTGGCAGAGTTTGGCAAGAGAATGTATGGGTCTTCAAAGCCAAATATATTTATATTTATTAATATATATTCATTGGTCTTTCCAAGTACCAACCTAAAACAAAAGGCTGGAGAGGTATATTCTTATGTAATTCCATTCTTCACCATTACCTGTTCTGTGAGACATTGACCATCCTACAAACTGTTAGCCATTTGATGTGAACAAATTTGGAAAAGTTATATAGACACAGTTGGAATATGCTGCTGAGGAGTGAAAAAAAAGGGGGGTCATTATGCATGCAATAGCAGCTGGGAACCTTCCCTTTAAATTTCCATTAGCATGCTGTTAAGATATTCTGAACACTCAGTAAATAAAAGACACCACTAAGAACGGCATGACTGTATTTATACATTTCAAAACCCCATGAAATGAGCAGAATTTATTTTTGTTCATGTTTTTAATCCCGTAACTGTATTTTTCTACAGTTATCCAACATTTATTTATTTATTTATTTATTTATTTATTTTTTGGTTTTTCGAGACAGGGTTTCTCTGTGTATCCTTGGATGTCCTGGACTCACTTTGTAGACCAGGCTGGCCTCGAACTCACAAAGATCCGCCTGCCTCTGCCTCCCAAGTGCTGGGATTAAAGGCGTGCGCCACCACCACCCGGCTCCAACATTTATTTTAGAGGAACAAAGCGTTTGCATTCTTATTTCTGAGAAGCATTCTCAGAAGGGAGGGAGTGAATAGCATTCCAGTAATAATATCTAAACATGCTAGGGGTCTAGAGAGGAAGAGACAAAGCTTCCCTTGCGCTCAAAGTTGGCTGGCGCCAGTATATTCTTAGTGACAGTAATGTCTTCTGGATGAAAGGGAATATGTCAGTTCTGAATAAAATACCAGATATACTGTCAAATTGGTAAGGTACAGTCAGAGCAGTCAAGGACTGACATAGTCCATTTCCCCCAACATATTGCTGACAGAACTCTCCTGAGACTTTTAGCTGCTTCGCTGTTAAAGAGCCTTTTCTCAATATGTTGTAATTAAAATCCAATCATCCTACCTTCTTTTTGTCCCTCTGTCTCATTCAGAAATTCAAACAACATTTTTAATGGAGTCCAGTTTACTCGAAAAGGTTATAAATACTGCTTCGTTGATTACAAACCATGAACACCCCCACACACTTCTCTTAAATACAGGCAGCTGGGCCATCTGTTCCCCATGAATCATGTAAACAGAGGAGACTTGAGAGAAGGATTGGAACACTTTCCAACCTGCTTCTGCCTTATTTCAGAAATGCAATCATCTCCAGGGACTTAACAGACGCGATGCTTTGGCTCTAACCTGCCAACTTGATCCTCTCGTGGCATATTGAAAACTCTGGTTAGAAAATGAGGTCAAAGCCTACAACTTAGTCATATTTATTTTTTCTACTCATTTCATTGTGTCTTTTAAATTATCTAAGGAATATGTAAATAGAAATGAAACCCTAAGCAGTACAGAGTGCTACAAAATGACCTGTAAAATGTTCCCTCCCTGCTCCTTGCTCCCAGACAAATCCCTTTAGACAATTCTCTTTCTGTGTGTAGTGTTTTTTGATGTGGATCACATTGCTCTAGTTCTTAGTTTGTCTGATTTAGTCTATATGATGAATCTGGCTCCCTTGTCTTCTCTCTTGATTTGGCCCAAGACTAGGCCTAACTCACAAATTCTACCTCTCCTTCCCGCACCCTTCAAATGTGTGAGATCACATTTAGTTTCTACACCAAGCTTTAAACTTCAAGAAATACACTTAAATGTTGGTTTCTTAATCCAGTGACTCAATTTTCTTTTAATATATTTTAATACAGTAAACTTTAAATGATTTCTTTGTCTAGTTTATACCTTATCCTTCATTCAAGAATCCCTTCTATCATACAATAAAATGTTTTCTTATACTAACAGGTTTGTATTTTATACATAGACCCCTAAAACAATCTGGATTTGATTGTTGTACATAAATGTGAAATAGAGATCCAATTCCACTTTTTCCATATGGATAATCATTTGTTTCAACACCATGTGCTAAATATTCCAAGTTTTCCACCACAGTCTTGCAGTTCTGCCTCTGCTCCATATCAAATGTTTTATATATATATATATATATATATATATATATATAAGCATCAATACAAATGTTAGTCTGTCTCAGCAATGTCTAAAATTTCCTTGAAATGGACTGTATATTTGAGAGCACCATGCTTTCTGAGCTCTGGTTTTCTTTTTTTAAACATGTATTTTTGTTTTGTTTTACTCATATGAGTGTTTTGTCTGCATGTACATCAGGTGTGTGCCTGGTATCAGCAGAAGTCAGAAAAGAGTGACAAGTCCACTGGAACTGGAGTGACAGACAGTTGTGAGCCAGAATATGGGTGCTAGGGATCAAACCCTAGTCCTCTACAAGAGCAGTGAGCCATCTCTCCAGCCCCAGCCCTGCTTTTCTTATCATTAGATTGGTAATAATGATTTATTTCCCTGAAAAAGGAAGCCTGAGACCATCACTAGTTCAATGCTAGGGGTCCTACACAGGGAGCTAGCCTGTGACAACCACCAGTCCAGCACCATGCAACACTTCATGGGCTCCCAGGGAAGGAAGCAAACCAGAGACTAGAACCCTACCTGGCACCATGGACCCCAGACAGATGGCCACTCAGGAGAGCTGGGAAAGGAGTGAGCCCAAGACAACAACCTCCAAGCTGGTACCATGGGGCCTGCACAGGGAGCTAGCCTGAGATGAACACCAGTCTGGTGCCATGCACGCCTGGGGTCAGACCATATTGGAGATGACCCCTGCCAGATTCCATAATATGCAGTGCACAAGTGGGGCAAAACACTCCAGATACCACTCCTGAAACAAGCCCAGACACTCAGAGACCCCAGGAACCACTAAGAGGAGCAAGTAAGTGGTGGAAAAATGGAAGAGAAACAGAAGGATGTGGGCACAACGAAGCGAGGCAGAACTGGAGACTTGAGGGCAGTGAGGGACAACCTGATGTGAGTAGCTGGTAATGCCACCTAGGACCATGGTGGGGTCCTGACCTCTGTTGGGCCATATCTGATTCTGTGACACTGCACCAGCGGGGGTCTGGTATCACCAAAAGCCAGGTGGACATCCCTAGACTGAGTTGCCACCCAGGGACATGTTGATGTCTGATGGCTGTGCAGAACTGGCTCACTCCCAACCAGGGCATCATGGGAGAATTAACCCTAGAGGCATGAGAGCAGGAAAGCTGATCGTGACCCTAGCCAGAGGCAGTACTCAAGAGAGCAGGCCATGCACATTTCAGGAGTTACAAGTAAGCTGGATGCAAGCTTGAGAGAGCTGGCCATACCACTCATATCCCTGTGGTGGCATGGACAAGAGAGAGATACCCTCTTCTCCCTCACCCCTCCTCACCTGTAGCAGGTAGAAGACCTGGCCCTGGGGTAGTGAGAGCAAGAGAACTGGCCCTGTCCCTCACCAATGGCAGCACTTAGGAGAGCAGGCCCTGCACTTCACCTGGACAGCACAGTACACCTGGCCCTGGATGTGAAGGTTTGAGTGAGCCAGCCCCAAGGTTGTGAGTGTGGGCAAGCGAGCCCTGCCTTTTGTCTGCTTTGTGGTAGTGTTGGTAAGGGAGAGATCCCCTCCCCTCCCTTTTGCCCTCGCCTCCAGTGGGCAACAGGAGATCTGGCCCAGATGGGGGTCACAAGAACAGGAGAGCTGTCCCTGCCCCTCATATGCTGTGGTGTGCCCACAAAAAGACATTATTATGCTCTTATAGTATGTTTCCTAAGGCTGCAGCCTAAAACAAGGGGCATTTTATCTGAACTAAAATATCAAGACAAAGACTTAATCCTGTAATACAGTCAGGTAGACATCATTCATGCTTCCCCCTAAATGTGACTAAACTTGGATATATCACTCACTACCTATGCCTGTGGCCCAATTTCAAAGTTGAATTGCAGAATGCAATTTCGCATAGGCCATCTCTAGTTTAGCAGCAGGGACTGATATACATCACAGACACTTAACAAATGGCATCCTTCCAGTTGGTGCCTGTCAGTGAGTTATTGTGTGCTAAATTTAAGGCACAGTTGGTGATTATATTATCACTTTATGTCAAACAAAAATATTTTCACACACAAACTGGTCTGTCTCAAATTGTGAAAATGTACCTGACTTGGAAAATAACAGTTTGACTTAAACATTAAATAAAAATAAACTAATTTAAATTTTGAATTTTCATTGAGTTAGAAAAACAAAAACTTTGTTACCTGTTAGTGGGACACTTTGCCCTAGTGGTGCTGCCATGTAGTCCCCCAGTGCAATAGGAAGCTCTTAGCCCTCATATGACTGCTGAACTGGGGGGGGGGGCTGATTTGTAGGACACTCCACTCCGGAGGAGGAGTAGGATAGGTGGGAGAGGAGGGAGAGGGTGGGAGGATGAGACCAGGAGGAGTGGAAAGAGGGCACTGTGACGGAGATGTAACTTGAAGTAATAAACAAAAAACAAAAAGAAAAGCAAACATTTCTCAAAGACTGGCATTGGGTAGTTAGCCTACAAACATAGAAAAGCTTTTTTTTCATTTTTATTATGAAATTTGTACAAAAGATAAGCAAAGCTACAATTTAAGGAATAATAGTAAATGATGATTCAACCACCCATGGATCCACTACTCATATTGAAAAACAATTTCTAGTACCTTAGGGGCCTTCAGTGTACATACACTCTATATAGCATCTCCCTACCCCAGGGGCAACTACAAACTGAATCCTATGTTAATTATTCCTTAGAAATTGTTATTTTTTCCATTTTACATGATTCCTTTTTAAAAAGACCCTGCATAAGTTGCATTGTTTTGAAATGTACTTTCTTTCACTCTGTCATTTTTCTCTCTTATTTAGTACTAGAATATAACTGAGCTTAGGGTCAATTTCTTTCTTTCTTTTTAAAATGGATTTTTCTTTTTAATTGATACACAATGATTGCACATATGTGTAAGGTGCAGTGTGACATTTCAATTGTGGATGCTAAGTATAATGATAAGCATAATGCTATCATGGTAAGTAACATGTCTGTTACCTAGTTTTCACTATTTCTTTGTGTTGGAAACATTCAAATCCTATTAGCTGTTTTGAAATATACAATTGCATCTTGTCAATCAGAATTACCCTACTTATATTAATTAGTATTGCTTTCTATTGCTCTGATAAAATACCATGACAAAACAATGTTAAGGGAGAAAGAGCTCATTTGGCTATAATTCAAAGTTACAGACTATCATTGCATGGAAGTCAAGACTGTAATTTGAAGCAGCTAGTCACATATACAGTCAAGAGCAGGGCTCAAATCCAAGGAATTTTGCTACCCATTTTTAAGCAGAGTCTTCCCATATTATTTAAAATAGTCAAGATAAGCTCCCACAGAAATGTCCACAGGCCAACCTGATTTAGACAATTCTTCATTGGGAATCGTTTCCCAGGTGATTGGACATTCTGTCTCTTTGACAGTTAAGAGGAACCATCAACTATTGTATCACATTAGGAACTTCTACTTATCATGATGAACCCTTGCAATCATTAACCAACCTCTTCATCTTCATCATCCTCCCATAAACATTATAAACATTAAGTTCTTTGAGACTGACTTCAGCATCCACAAAGAAATGAAAACATGTAATAGTGTTTCTGTGCGTGAGTTCTTTCATTTCTTACATACATTTCCAATTGCCTTGGATGGAACTATATGACAGAAAAAAGAAAGAATAAAGAAATTATAAAAATAATAAAAAAAATCATACAAATAGTGTTGGTGACTCTGTCAAGTAAAATACAGAACTTAAGCCAGACCTGGTGGCATATGTATTTCATCTCAGTCCTTGTTATGAGGAGGAAGGAGAATTAGGAGTTCAAGGTCATCCTCAGCTATATAGTGAATTCCAGGCCAGTATTGGTTATAGAATGAATACCTTATCTGTCTCAAATGTAAAACAAAAATAAAATATACAACATGATATTGAATTTCGGATCATTTTAAAAATATAATCATCTGGAGTGACACTGGATATATATGAACTCAGACTGAAGCAGCAAGCACAGGCCCTCTGTACTTATAGCTTCCAGTTTAGTGTTTTTATGGGATTTCTGAGTGTACAAAAGAGTGGGTCTCTGATTCGTGTGCCTTTCCTTGGACTCTGTTCCTTTTGTTTCTTTGTCTTGACCAACTTCAATGTGATAGCTTTTGTTTTATCTTTTATTTTGCTCTATTTTTTAAAAGTGAATGGATGGATGGATGAGTGAGTGAATGAATGAATGTATAAAAAATCTAGACTCTATGGTTAAAGTTAACAACTGAACTGTCACTTATACCTCCTGGGAGAGGGAGAAACAGTTTTCTAATGTAGTGGCACTGGCATATCAACCACTCCAGGGCAAGCCTCATGTTCAGGAGTGGTTGAGCAAAATATAAATGGACTTCACAGTTTTTTGGGGTGTGCTTTTATTTGATTACAGTTTGGTGGGGTTTTTAGATTCAAGGGGGTGGTGTTTTATCTTGTTGTCTATGTTGGAGGGTTGTTGTATGGGGTGTTTGTTTGAGAAAGAACTTAAAGTTGAGTGGGTAGGGAAAGGGAGAGGATCAGGAAGGACTTGGGAGAGGGGAAGAATATTATCAAAATATATTTAAATTTAAGAATTGTTTTAAATAATAAAAATATAATAAAAATAAAAAATATTAAAGAAATAAAATTTTGTACAGGATGAATTTATACTAAAAAGAATTATTGGTTGTTTATCCAACATTCAAATTTGCTTACTAAAACTTGTTACCTATCCTACCCATTTCAACAAGTGCACACCCAGAATGAATGAGGATATAGAAATTGTGACTCAGTTCAAAGTAGTTATCATTCCATGGTATTATCTGGACAAAAGTAAATAAACAATCTTTTCTTATTCTCCACTGATGAATCATCCACCATTTGAGTTACAGAGTCTTCCTAAAACATAATCCTAGATGACCCCATACCATATTTAACAACACATTATCTTGTGTCTCCACTAAGAGAAATATTCCAAAAGCAAATTAAGCCTTTCTAGGCTGAAGATATGGATCAGTGGGTAAATCACTTGCTAAACAAGCATAAAAATCAGAGTTCAAGTCCACAGAATCCGTGCAAAAAAGGTTATATTCAACTCCCCAGAATCCATGTAAAGCAGGATATAGAGGTACATATCTTCAATCCTGGTGCTTCTATGGTGAGATGCAAGATGGGTCAAGAGAATAATCCAAATGTCATAGGTTAACCAACCTGGTATCCACAATACCAAACAACAAGAAACCCTCACTCAAGCAAGATAGATGCTGAAGTCTAACATCTGATGTTGCCCTCAGACCTCCACATATACATCATGGCATTCATAAACACACACACACACACACACACACACACACACACACACACACACACA
>CAJQZJ010035412.1:123053-150332 GCA_907164525.1 Lophiomys imhausi | reverse complement strand
ACACACACACACACACACACACACACACACACACACACACACACACACACACAATTAAATTTAAAAAGAAAGAAATGTTTTAGCCCTCCATAAGGTACATTCCTAAAATATGAGCCATAAAGATTGTTATGGAAAGTGTCCAGTATATTCTTTGGAAAACATTACACAACTACAGCTAAAATATATCTGTTCATTGACTGTTCCATACTATTTGTTCTCCCTATGTCCATGGATAAGAGGAATTTTTAAAAATTGCACAGAATATGACTTCCCCTTCTTACTAACCAGCATCATAATCAGTTGCTATATAGGCTGAATCCCAGAGGTGAAGTTAGATGAATGACCACATGTTTTCAAAGAACAGATGTTGGGATGAATACTATGTGGATTTGACTTATATGCCGGTCAAGTGGAACTCAAGGGAAGAACAATCTATCCAGTCATCAATTAGGCTTCCTTCTTTCTTTATTGTTGTCATATCCTTCTAAATATTGAACCTCTAAAGTCAGAACTTTGGATCAGTTTTATCCACTGTCTGCATCCAGATGAGATATTCAATATTAGTTCCAAAATGAATTTCATTTCTGGGGAGGCACTACTGCAGTCCTCTTGGCTTCACAGCCAAGAGACTGGACAGAAAATGCAGCAATAAGAAAACTACTTATAACAGTCATTGCTGTTTACCCAACCTACCAGATAAATCTCTCGTTTTAAGAAAATGATTCATTATTAGTGACACTGTCCTTTGTGGATAAAAAAGGCTTTTAAAAATTCTTTGCATTTATTTATTCTTGTGTGTGTGGAGTGCTGTAGTTTGAATAGGAAGGGTCCCTATAGGCTCCTATATTTGAATGCTTAGTCATCAGGGAGTGGCACTGTTTGAGAAGGATTAGAAGTGGCCTTGTTGGAGAATGTGTCACTGGGTATGAGCTTTGAGGTTTCAAAAGTCCAAGCCATTGCCACCTAGGGCAATGTCTGGGTCTGTGGTTCTGCTGCAGCCCAGGGTCTGTGTTGATGCCCACAGCCTGTGTTAGCCACTGAAGGCCATGTGAATGTCCGTGGTCTATGCTGCAGCCTGAAGCCATGTTGATGTCTTCAGGCTGTGCTGATGTTGAGGGCCATACTGATCTGAGTGGCCTGAGCTGCCACCTGGGGCCATGGTGATGTTCACACCATGCTTCTGCCAAGAGCCATTTCTTGGTTCATGGTCCTGGTGCAGGCAAGGTCTGTGTTGATTTCCATGGCCCATATTGCCACCAAAGGCCATGAGGGTATCAATGGTCTGTGATGTGGCCTGAGGCTATGCTGATGTCTGTGGGCAGTGCTGTAACTGGAGGCCATGTTGATATGGGTTGACCTGTGCTGCCACCTAAACTATGGTGATGCCTTAAATCCTTGCTGCTGCCAAGGGCCATGACTGAGTCCAAGAACCTGTTACAACTGGGGTCTGTGTTAATGTCCATAATCCATTTTGCCACCAAAGGCCATAAGGATCTCCATGGTCTATGTTGCAGCCTGAATCCATGCTGATGTCCTTGGACCATGTTATTGCCAGGAGCCATAATTGATGTGAGTGTCCTGCACCATGGTGATTTCCATGGTCCAGACTGCCTTTGAGGGCTTTCTCTGGGTCTGTGGTCCTACTGCAACTAGGGGTCATGTTTGTGGTCTGTGCTGTCACCAGAAACCCCGAGGAAGCCCATGATCCAAGTTCCAGGTGACTTCAAAGTGTAAGAAAGCTACTTTTGCAATGAATGATATTGATAACTACAGATACACAGTTGAAAAAAGGGGACATGGAAGGCTTCTGTGACAACCCCTACCCCCACCCCACCCTAGCTCCCCTAAAATTAACAGCCTAAAATGGAAACCATCAAAAGAATTTTTTAAAATTGTGATAATGATGCTGAAGTGTAACTTTCTACAGTTGATGACTTCTGGCAGGGGTGCAGGTGGAGAAGGACTCAATTTTCCTTAGAGAGCTGCCCACTGGAAGTTTAACCATGCTTCAATAAGCACATAGCCAACACAAATTGGACTTGGGTTTTTGTTTGTTTGTTTTAGGGGAGGGTTTTCAGGGGTCACAGGGTGGAAAGGTGGACAATAAAGGACAGGAAAGTGAGTGTGACCAGGTGTATGAAGTGAAATTCCCAAAGAATCTATGGAAACGTTATATGGGTGGGGGGACCCAAACCAGGCCCAGTATCTCCCTCTGTTCATGCTGCCTGTGGATCTGGAAGTAAAACTCTCAGCTACTTCCCCAGCACCATCTCTGCCTGTATGACATCATGCTCCCCACTATGATGATAATGGACTAAACCTCTGAAATTGTAAACAAATCCCCAAATAAATACTTTCTTCCATAAAAGTTGCCATAGTCATGATGTCTCTTCATAGCAATAGAACACCAACTAAGACAGAAGTTGGTACCAAGGAGCTGGGTATTGCTGTGACAGGCATGACTATGCTGCTTGTTGCTGGATATGGGCTTTGGAACTTTGGATTAGGAAAGCAGTTGAACACTTTAAGCAGGATTTAATGGGCTATTCTAGTAGGAACATGGAAGATAGTGGTGCTGAAAGTAATGTAGATATAACAGCCCTGCTCAAGAGGTTTCAGAAGAAAAGAGTATTAGTAAGTGACCTAGAGAATATTCTTGTGATATTTTGGCAAAGAATGTGACTGCTTTCTGATCTTCTCCAAAAAAATCCAAGAGTTTTGGATTAGTGGCTTTGGCAGAGGAGATTTCAAGAGAGCCTACTATTGACTCTGTCATGGGGTAATTAGTGGTCGTTCTTATGCAGATCTATAATGAAAAGGAGGAAATTGAATATGAAAAGACACAATGTACAGTTTAAAAAGAAAAGGAACACTGGGAAATATAATGGAGTTAAATCCAGTACTCAAAAAGATGAAGAGTTTAAAGAAAAATCTAATGCTAAAGACCTCAATTTTGTTAAGTTTCTGACTTAATAAAGAATTAGGATTCCAGCCAGGAGCAGGAAAAAGAAGGCACACACCATGGGTTAGAAAAAAGAACCTCATTCCACATTGGCATATCGTGGAGAATGGCAATCCAAGGGGACGTATGTATATATGGGGTCATATTTGTGTAATAGAATTATGAGCTAGTTTAGATAGGATAGGATTGCACAATTCAGGCCAAGGCTTGTTAAAATCCACATGGTGTCTGTGTGCTCATTTATAATGGCTGCTTAAAGATTAGCAACAGCTGAACCAATTAAATATAATAAAAATATTGGTAAACAAATTAATTAATTATTTCTACAAATGGCACCCAAAGTAATTTAATTATATTTTTTTTACATATGGCATCCAACTACAGCAATTAGAATCCATGCTTACAGCCTGAGAAGGCCCAGGTAAAAGCCAGTTTCCTAGCCAAAGAGCGGGGAACCAAACCCAAATGCATTTCAAATGTGCGGCAGCTACCTAAACAAAAGCTACTGCCTCTTAGCAACTTGATTACTGGGTAGTTTAGAGAATATCTGTGATAGACTGTCATAGTAGCTAACAAAGTGACATGTTTGCATGACTAGAAGTTTGTTTTACTTAACTATCCTAGACCGTTTTAGACGGTTGGTATCAAGAGGCCAGAGCTTCACATTTTATTTTTAAGTATCTCTAGGTATGATACCATTAGGAAGCGTTACCTTTAATTTTGTATCAATATACAAAGATCTATTCAATTGTGGTTAAATATACTCTTAATTATGTATCAATATACAAAGATCAATGCCTATGTAGCCCAATACAATCTTAATATTACGTCCATATACAAGGGTCAATACCATTGTGGCCAACTGTAATCTTAATTTTGTATCAATATACAAAGATCAATACCGATGTAATCCAATACAATCTTATTTTTGCACAATAAACAATGGTAGGTACTCTGCCAAGACAGGGTAGGTAAGTCCTTCATAATCCCTGCTCTACAACAAATGTCTGTCAGAGAAACAGGACCCAAAGGCTGAAGACTGATGCAGGAATGTATGGAGAGAAAATGGGAACTGTCCAGGCAGTCATTGGTATGTCCTTTCTTAGTTTTGGAAGCTGCAGGCCCTGCACTTCCTATATAAGCAGATATGTTTATCCCTCTCAGGTCTCTGAGGTGGTTGAAGAATAGACAGCTAGAGTCTCATAGTTAAATTTTGAGTTGTTTAGGAATCAAGAGGGTGTTATAGATCTAAGAAGATACTCTTAAAAGTGTGTTGCAAGTTAGTATGAATGTTGAGTCAGATATAGACCTTTAAACTCATGGAGATGGTTAGATAGTAGAATGTTAAATTTAGGGGCCAAATATGTATAAACTGGACATTGGGAAGGTATACTGGGCCATTTAACTCTCATAAATGTGGCATATTTATATCTGTTGTTTTATATAATACTTACTGTTATAAGAGAAGGAACCATCTGTTGGACTGAAAGGGGAAACTTCTGGGGGGAAGAGGTTGGAAGGGCGGGATAGGAAGGGGGAATAGGGAGGGGTTTGTGACTGAGATGTAACTTGAAGAAAAAAAAATAAAGTATTTATTAAAAAAAAAAAAAGCTACTGCCTTGCAGCAAAGGTGGAAAGCTTAGGTCTCCTTCCATACTAAAAACCAGCAGCCTTCTAAACAAAGCTTGAGAATGGAATTAATCACCTAGATTAAAAATTGAGGAATCCATAATGCCTCAATACTTTTGGATTCCAATTCAGTTTGTTTCTCTTAGCATACAAATGATTTTTACCCTGGCAATTGTGGTTCTGTGTATCTTTTTTGATAAAGTTCAGACAAGGATGGTCTTAAAGGAAAGAATTTACATATGGAATGCTAAATTGCGAAAAATGATACTGAAGGAAGGAGGGAGGCCCTTCCTAGTAGATAATACAAAATTGATGGCAGCTGGAGCTAAGAGCTCCCTGTCCATGAGGTGCTTGTCAGGGCTTTCTGGGAAGGATTCACCAATGAAATACAGTTGCAACTAGATTTCAAGGAATAATGAACAAAGCTTTAATTGTAGCATGGGATGGAATGGTTAGACATGCCAAGGCTTTTGGAATGTTGTTTCTTTGCTTGATTTTGTTTAGATGTCTTTGATTTTCCTATATCGGGAGGTAGAAAGGATATTTTTCTGGTTTGGCATTGCTAAAACATAATAGATTTTTGGAGATTTTGGGCAGATTTCAAATTGTCACTACAGTTCAAAGTTGCTTTCTGGGTTACAGAGTTACTAATATCTGGGATTTAAGTGAAATATTTGAGCAGGGTGGTACTAGCACATGCTCTTAATCCTTTAACCCCATCATAGAAGGGGAAGAAACAGGCAGATCTCTGGATTCTAGACCAGCCTGGTTTAAACAATGAAGGCAGGGCAGGAAACCTGCTGATAAGACAAGGCTGCTTACTAAAGACAGTCTAGAATTCAAAAATGACACATTTTTTCCTTGATGTTAAGTTTAATAATGTCTTTACTGATCTAATGGATAAATACACATAACTTGAAATTTATGTGAAAAAAGGGCTCACAAGCCAGTCTCCTTAGTTGTGGGGCTCCCACTGGAGAACTGGTTTCAAGAGGCATTTTGCCCCTAAAAGAGGTATGTTAATCCCTGGGTGTGGTGGTGTACACTTTTAATCTCAGCACATGGCAGACAGAGGCAGGTGGATCTCTATGAGTTCAAGGCCAGCCTGGTCTACAAAGTGAGTCCAGGACAAGGCTACACAGAGAAATCCTGTCTTGGAAAATAAAGGAAAGAGAGAGAAAGAGATATATTCTGTTAATCAATGTAAGGGCCCAGTGTTGTGCTAGGGAAGAACATGCAAACTGCATGACTCACACAGCCAATAATTAAGAAAAGCTAACATAAAATAGCACCAATCTCCTTAAGAATGTAGCTTCCATGTGAGAATTGGAACTAAAACTAATACAAAATGGTTTAAGTAATGTTATCATTTAATAAGGGTAGTTCAATTATTTAAATTCATACCTGGATCTCAAAACTTGGGAGACAAGGAAAAAACAGGTTCTTTGTGTGTTTGAGGCCAGTCTAAATCTACAGAGCTCTACGGAGCAAATCAATACAGCCCAAGGTACAAAGAGAAACCCTGTCTCAATAAGGATAGATATATCCACATAGAAATTAAATCTCCAAAGAAAGGAGAAAAGGAAAGAAAAAATATATAAATGCATACCTTTGATCCCAAAACATGGGAGACAAAGACAGAGACAGATAGGTTCCTTTTGAGTTTGAGGCCAACCTCATCTACAAAAAGCCAGAACAACACAGAATAAACCTGTTTTAATCAATTAATAAATTTATGTCAACTGTAGAGGAGAATACTTAAACTCCATACAGTCTTATACTCTATTTTCCATTTAAAATAGATTACATATAGCATATATATGCAATGCTATTACACGCCATCCTTTTATATAACATGAATGGAGACTTACAAATGTCTTTCTTTTGTTCAAACAAAGCACAGAAAATATTTCTTAATCGATTTGTGCCTCCTGCACATCCAAGGTATTTTGGTAATTGCAGAACTATATGTTACTTGTGAGAAATTATATATTTTCAGAACAATGGGTACCAGAGTCCAAAGAAGACAAGACAAGAAGCCCAAATGATCCAGCCTCATAGACTGCCTCAATAGCTGTTTCCTCAAAAATCTGCATCAAGAACAACTTCAAAAAGCCTGCTGATTTGGCCCAGCCTCACAGACTATTTCAACCAGAACTTCAATAACGCCGTGAACTTTTCTACCAAAGTCCAACTTCGAACTACAAATTGTTCAGAACATTTAAATTGCTGAGCACATAGAGACTGGACAACAAATGTTACAATTAACTTGCTTAACCATTTTTTTTCCTTTTTGGGGACCCCCAAACAGGTTTTCTGCATCCCAATTCAGCAGGAAGCAGTTTTAAGAGAGTGACGCCCCCTTCTCAAAAAGTGGGGTGGATGATTCTTTGGTTATTTGATGGGTTATAAATGTTGTTTAGGGGTGATGGTTACAAATTGTTATATGGTCTTGTGAAGCAAAGTATAGAAAGACTTGAATATCTCTTTTTCTTTTCTCTATCCTTCTTTCTCTCTTATATAGGGGGAAAAGACTTGAAAAGGAAAAGAGGGGGAAGATATGAATATAATATAGAAATGATAAGATATAAGGATAGATTATTTAATCTGCTCTGAAACTCGAAACTATTGTTATTCTCAAATAAGGTTATCTTTTGATACATTGGTATAGAATTTTGTATATTGATACAAAATAAGGTTAAATTTTGATTAATTCGTATAAAATTTTATATTTTGAAACATAATAAGTATATTTCAACTCTTATATGAAGTATTATGCCTATACAACTCATTTAAAAGTATAGGTTTACTTCCAATCCTTTTATGGGTTGCTATTGAAATCTATTTAGGAGTCTGGATAATACAAGTTGATTGGCCAGTTGAGCTTCTGGTCATGTCAAATACTAGTCTTAATTTATTACAAAATAGACTTAATAAGTTAAACAGATAGGAAATGGCTAAAAATATACAGTTTCTTTGTTCATAGATAGATAGAAGACAGATGATAGATTTATAAACAAATCGATAGATGTCTTCAAAACCCTCAGAGGCATACAGAAAATGGCATTTAAAGATTTTTTATTATTTTAAAAATTGTTTACCTTAAGACAGCCAGCTCCTGACAGCTCCCATTTGACTTGGAAGAAGACAATGAGCATCAAAAAGAAATCTCCCATCAGGGGATAATTCCTCAAAAAGAAATCTCCCATCAGGAGATAATTCCTATTGGGCAAAAATGCCCCTGCTCTCTCAACAGACTATATATAGTCCAAAGATGGACCAGAGCTTAAATGCAGATAAGTCGATGTCCTAATTCTGCAGAGACAGAATGGGAAATCCTTCTTATTTCCTGCTGCACAATTTAGTCTGTGAAAAATGCTTGGCCAGAAGGCTGAAGATGATGCTCCAACGATATCAAGAGATATATGGGACTGTCTAGGCAACAAACTGTCATATTTCTTTTTGGAAGCTGCTCTCCTATGCTTCCTACTCACTCAAATAATAACTTTATCCCTTCTTAAGTCTTTGATGGGGTTGAAGACATAATGGTTATAAAATTTCAATTGAACTTGAGTTGTTTAGGAATTAAAAGGATATTTTCAAGTCTAAATAAAATCTTTAGGTTTACAAATTTAGGATAAGATAGAAATTATTTAGGTTCAGAAGTTTAGATACACCAAGACAGATAAGATGATTTTTTTCTTCTTCAAGATTTCCTGATACAAATAGACTAAACGTTATGTGCATAACTTTTGTATATGGTTTTCTTGATTGTTTCATATCTGTTCTTACTGTTTCTACTATATGAGTTAAAAAATTTCACCTTTTTTAGACAAAGGGAGGGAATTTATGGGGAGTGTTAAGCATTCTAAATGTTAATTAATTGGTCCTGCTTTCTGTCTGTTACTTACATTGACTCCGGTTGGTTAAATATAGTACTGAGGTCTGAGACTGGGCAAAAACCGAGAAAGGTGGGTCTTCCTGAGATTAGAACAGGAAGCCTGCACTTTAGACAGAGGATTAATTGATACCAGCCAGGAGCAGGAAGGAGGCACACGCCATGGGTTATCAAAAAGAACCTCATTCCACATGGCCAGGAACATTGGCATATCATGGAGAATGGCAGTCCAAGGGGGCGTATGTATATATGGGGTCATATTTGTGTAATAGAATTATGAGCAAGCTTAGATGGGCCAGGATTGCACAATTCAGGCCAAGGCTTGTCAAAATCCAAAAAAAAAAAAAAAAGAATTAAAGAAAAGCTCAAGCAATGAAGGAAACCATCAACAACAGAAAGTTTTTACAGAGGTAATTGAACCAGCTCCATCAAGCAGTAGAACTTGACAGCTTTGACCTCCTGGATTTAGTTTTGGAGTCAAGTATTCAAAAAAGAGGTTTTAGAATATCCATCTGTGACTAAGGATAACCACTGAGGCCAGATGTGTGTCAGGGGTGTTCCTGTATGGAGGACCACAGAGACCATTGTATAAAGCTGTGAAGGTGAAGCCTAGATTGACTTGTTGACCCCAAGATGTTGGAGATGCCAGCATCATTGGATACCTGCCAAGGAACATTGCAGACTGAGTTGGAACCAACCTAAGAGAGAAATATGTGGCATTCAACAAGTCGAAAGGAGTTGGAGATCTGAAGAATGCTTTGACATCAGACATGGAAATACAGAGTTTGGAGTTTGCACAGCTGGTTTTCAGACTTGCTTTGGTCCAGTATTTCCTTGTTATGTTCTCTTTCCTCTTTTTTGAATTGATAATGTATATTCTGTGCTGTTGCATGTTGGAAGTATGTGATCTGCTTTTTTATTTTGATTTTACAGTTAATAGATTGCCTTGAGTCTCAGAAAATACTTTGAACTTTGGACTTTTAAACAAACAGTATTGAGATTGTGATAGACTATGAGGACTTTTAAAGTTGGATTGAATGCATTTCTGCATTATTATACAACTACAAGCCTAAGGGGTCCATTCCAGGTAGTGGAATGTGATAGTTTGAATAAGAATTAGCCCCATAGGCTCATATATTTGAATGTTTAGTCATCAGGGGATTCAATAAGGGGAAAACAGATAGAGAAAGAGACCTTAATGTCAACCTCCAGGTCTTCATATGTTCACATATATGCACAGACAAGTGCATCAACACACCTGGGAACATGCATACACACATGGCAAAACACACAGAGGCACATATAAAGAAAATTATCTAAACTAGGCCTTAGAAAGCAATGTCATTATCTCATTTAACAGATTGCAAAATGATGAGTTCAGAGTTTCTTGCCCAAGTCACACAGCAAATCCATGACACAATCAAGATTGAAACCAACACAGTTTGATACCATAGTTGACACTGAGAACAACTACCTGATACTGTCTTTCTAAACATCCTAGGCCTTACTATCCACATATAATAGGCAAGAAATTAATGCTCAGTACCTGAAGTACAACAGTCACTCAACAGAAATAGGAAATACATCGAGGGTCCCTAATTTTTTTAACTGAATCCTCTAAAATCTTTCAATCAAAACTGTCATGTAGTTTGGGACTATAGGTTTGCAAGGTCTTCTAAGTTCTGTCTCTTGATTAAATCAGTGCCTCGAGGTCAGCTTCTTACCGTTTGGCATTTCATCACAGTCTGGTGGATTAGTTGTTATTCTTTTCTGATGTTCTAAATCTAAGAATTTCTAAAGACTTGATATAAGAATATTATATGGAACAAAGACCCTTAGAATGTTCTTTCTTAACCTTCTCCCTTTCTCGCTCTCCTTTTCTGGCCTTACAGGAAATTCATTGGCAATTATCACACGAAAAGCAATCCTTCAGCCAGCACTATCTAACAAATCGCCTTGAAGCTATTTTAGAAGTGACAGATGAGTGCAAGGTCCTGGAAGGCACATGTCCTTCCTTCCTTAATTGCTGCTTTACTAAAAGCATGAGGCAAACAATATTGAGAATCTTAGCTCCATTTGCTACTTCAGATGTCAGAAGATGCTGTACATCTGCATATTAAATAGGTCAGCTGAAACCTGTTTTGCTCAGTATTAATGAAGAGATGGTAACATAACCCAACATCTGTAAACAGTTCAAGAAGACATCTGTGGATTACTGGGAGCAATATTCATATTTTATAGCGCTGATAACAGCTGAAGTGATCTAAGTCCATCTTAAAAACTGGGATTTTGTGCTCTAATATTTATAAAACACCAGAAAGAAAATATTAGTTCTTCCTATTAGATTTTTTAAGACGTTAAACAAGCTAGAAATCCAGATTCTCATCTTGTCTAACTGCTATGTGCTTAAATCAGACATTCTACACAGCAAGACTGATTGGTTGTAGGTGAAAATATGAGGGCGAATTTTATAATTAGGCCTTTCACCATTCCTCTTAACCCCTCCTTCATCTTCTTTCTATGATTCCCTCTTCCTCTGCTCAAACGGTCAACTGATAAAAGATTTTTGTTGTGACGTCTAATATAGACCAGATTCTAACTCTATGATTCCTCCCTACATTCTCTATCCTAGAAGGATCCTGAATCCCATTTCCAGTAGTACTTCCCACAGAATGTCATGAACCAACCAAGTCCGACCTGACAATCCCACTCCTGGGAATAGATGCAATGGCAGCAAAAATACAAGTGGACAAAAATAAATGGAAAAAAAGTTCAGACTATGGCAACCAATCATTTCAGTTTACCCAGAACAGAGATGTTTCCTGGAGTTTAAAACTTCCATTCTGAAGCCAGAAAAGTTCCAGATAAATTGAAACATGGAACATTGTTCATAATACCGAACAACTGACACAAAGAATAAATGACCACTCATAAGATAATACTTGAACAAATTATAGTACATTCATCTGTACAGAACAACCCAGATATTTTAAAACATAAAGTGAACCTTTGTTTATTGAGTACAAAATATGACCACAGAAATGAAAAAATAGAATTATGGTTTAAAATATCTAGCATAATAGCATTTTATGAAAACTTGAAAATAAAACAAAACTACAAAATGGCATATGTTTGCATACTCAATAATATAGAGATGTCTACTCATCTTGAGAAATAATTAGGGTGGTTATCAGTAATCGTTATTACCCCAGGCCTAAATACAAAAAAAGATATAGAAATCAACAAAAATTTACAGTTCCAATGTTAAGTATACCTGAAAAATATGTTCACATTCAAAGATGAATCAGTAACAAATTGAACAATATGATGAAAATTAACAACCATTATTTTCAGTTTAGTTCAAAGTGGTCTAAAAATGCAAATGGAGTTGTTTCTGTTGGTACTGATGAGAGGGTAAAACATGGAAATAATGCTTATTTACTAGTAGTTTTATTTTTTGTTGTTTTATGACTTTATTTTCACATATATATACACACACACATACACACACTCACTCACATGTAAGGACATCAGAGGACAACTTGCAGGAATCACTCCAATCTTTCTACCAATGTAGTTCCCTGGTACTGAAATCAGGCCCTCATGTTTGAAAACAATGTTTACCCACTGAGCCGTCTCGCAAGGCCCAAGTAGAACTTTAAATAAATAGTATTGCAGAGTTGTTTGAATTTGATAGTGTGAGAAATCTTTAATGTGAACAATTTCACTGTATTTTTACATAGAAACATAAGAAAAAGTGATTAAGAATCTGTTTCAATTACTGACTATATTTGCTCCTAAAATCATATCTTATGAGTAAAATTTATTATAGATACAGTCAAGATTTTGGTAGCTGTTATGTCTCAGGACATGTCTCCTTTGAATGTCAAATGTCCTCAATATATAAAAAGCAAGAAGTAACCAAAGAACAATGGTGCTTCCTAATAATTAATGGGAATACAGGTTATTTTGATTTTTTTCTTACTACTTGTCTATGTTTATCAGATTATCTACAGATGAAGTATCTTTTGATAATCATAAGATAAAAAAACATGTAGAATTACTAGAGGAAGCATGAGGATACAATACAGCAGTGTAAAGAAAATTAAGTATGTGATAAACTAAAACTACCTTAAACTCAACAATTCCATTTTATCTTCATTCAAATGTATGTATGAGAGCAGTCATGGCAGCATAACTTTTCATTAATAATACTATAAGTTATGTTAGAAAAATATTAAGGTATGCATGGACAACATTTAAAAGGACAATATGTGTGTGTGTGTGTGTGTGTGTATGTGTGTGTGTGTGTGTTAAATGTGTAGGATATCTATGTGACTGAGAAAAAAATTATTTATGTGATTATGTTGGTGTAGTTTTGTTCCTTATGTGTGTATATGCATAAATAAACACACATCTGTACAGAACTTCCTTTCTTTCTTTCTTTTTTTTTTTTTTTTTGGTTTTTTGAGACAGGGTTTCTCTCTGTAGTCTTGGCTGTCCTGGAACTCACTCTGTAGACCAGGCTGACCTTGACCTCATAGAGATCCATCTATCTCTGCCACCCTGAGTGCTGGGATTAAAGGTGTGTGCCACTACAACCTGGTTGAAAATTCTTGAAATATAGAAACTGAACTCTTAATAGTGGTTGCTTTCATATAGGTGATAGGAAGAATGTGCCTAACTTTTACTTTATATGTTTACACATTTCTTGAGGTTTTCTTTTCAAATTACATATATATATGTGTGTGTGTGTGTACATATATATGTGTGTGTGTGTGTGTGTGTGTGTGTGTGTATTACGTATTATCTTATGAAAACATTTTTAATCCAGTGTAAGTATTTGACCAGAGAATGGATGAATTACAGTGCATCTATACAATAGAATAATTCTAATAACAATGACTAAACAAAGCCATACATACCATCATGAGTAAATTTCACCAAATAGTGAACAATTTTTTCAAGAAAAATCTATACAATATGGATTTATGTATAACAAGATCTGAAAGATGCATCAAAATTAAGCCACACTATGTGCAGATATATACATGAGTAAGAACAAAAGGGCAATAAGCCCAATCTTAGGATAATAGCTAGTTCTGGAGAGGAGGAAAAAAGATCAAAGATTTTGATTGGTTACATTCAATGTCTTAGGCTGGGTAGTAAGCAAGTGGACGTTCATTTCATAATTATTTCTTAGATATTTACATATGTTACAAATCTTCTCGTATGTATGTGAGATTTCATTACATGCAAATTATGTTATAGATTTTATAACTTAAAACTTAAAAGAAAGAATTTTTTATCCTGAAAAAATTGTTGCACACAGACATACTCAGATAAACAAATTCACATTAAAGTGTTAAAAAGCCAACTGAGGCAAATAACATCTGATCTCCCATTTACCAGAGGCTCTATAGAGATGCAAAATTGTACCACCAGGAAATGGAAAATGACATTTTAGATTTTAAGCAGAAAAAGAGAAGAATATTTGGGGAACCCAGTTCTGTTGTTTTTGCATCGCAGAACAACACATACAGAGCAAACGCCTTCTTCTAAAGGTCATAATGATTATGCCGGGAAGCCACTCTAGGATGAACTGACTCTGGCTGGGTCTGTGAAGAACCTCCGTGATCACCTGTAAAATCTAATCCCTTGACTGAATTTGTCATTGAGCTTACTTAGTAATGATACGGGTTTTGACAGATGCATTCTTCCACGGAACATTACACACTGTGAAGTTATATTCATTAGAATTTAACGCAAATCACACCAGTCACCCCAACACTTTCTCTTCCTTCACAGGAAAAATAGAAAATATTTGATTTGCTTAACCATCCTGGTTTTGTTGAAATGATTTCTCAAACCCTTTGCCACTTAATTGATAGCTCTCTGCTAGTAATGAATGTATGGCAATAAATAAAGATGAAGGCTTTTCTAATATTTGACAGGGAGGGGGTCAGACACTCAGTCTCATGGTCATCAGGCAGAGATGGATAGCAGTCGCATGATAGGAGGACACATCTATCTTTATTAAGACTTGGCACTGAAGGAGAGCACAATGGAGAAGAGCTCATTTAGTAAATGGCAATTCCCATTGTGCAAAGCAACCAAAAATTTACTGTGCTGTCAGAGAGGAAAAAAAAGTATCCACTCAGAGAAAGTTGTTGTATTAGGAAGATTTAAACAGAAAAAGCTTTTTAGTGATATTAGAGAAGATTAAAATTTCTAATAATACAGAAAAAGAAAAAAAGTCTGCTCTGGGCCATTGCTCATGCTACCTCCTCTAAGGCCTTTCCTCTCTTTACCTAATTCTATCTTTTCCATAATGTGAAGCAATAGACATATCTATCTGCAGTCCTTCATAATTTCAATCCAAGCTAACTTCACTTTCTTGCTGACAGATTTCCTAGTAACCATGGTTTAACAGTGTGACAATTCAGCCTTTTATTACATATTTACTATGTATTTTCACTCGTATATTGTTTCTTGCACTGATTTAACTTTCTCCTGAAAAAAATCTGGGTCTTAAACACTCTCAGAGTACACCTGTGGCACTTAACAAAATTAGTGACACAAAGTAAGTGTTCAGTGAATGCCTATTAATTTTTTTCTGATCTAATCCTTTATCCATGGTGACCTCTCCATTGGGTAAAAACCTAAAATTATTACTGGTAACAATTTCCTAAATAATTAAGAAGTGTTTAAAGTAATATGTATATGAGGCCAAAGTATAATAAACGATGGAAGGATTTATAATAAAAACTAAATTTTATTCCTTATACCACAGTGCAAATTTTTTTCTCTATTACAGGTGTTTCTAGCTCCCTGTTGATCTTCTTGTGGAGTTCTTGTCCCCGCTGGATTTTTCTATACTTCCCCCCATTCTTCCACAAGACACCCAACATTCCTTCTAATGTTTGTCAGTGAGTCTCGGCCTCTGTTTGGATCCTCTGCTGCATGGAGCTTCTCAGATGACAGTTATGCTATGTTTCTGTCTGTAAGCACAGCAGAGTATTGTTAGTGATTATGGCTGGCTCTCTCCCTTGGGATAGGTTTCAGGATGGGCCCATGACTTGTTCAACAGTCCCTCAATTTCTGGTATACCTTTATCCCTGAACTTCTTGTATACAGGGTAACTCTTGGGTTGAAGTTTTTGTGAGCGGGTTGGTGATCCCCTGGAAGTCCTACCTAGCTAGAAGGAGGCCTCTTCAGTGTCCATGTCCCCCACTACTAGGTGTCTCAGTTAGAGTCACATCCATATCCTCCCAGGGTCCTACTCTGTTGCTAGTCTCCAGCTTGTCTCAGAGATGCCCCATCCTCTTAGTTTCCTATCTTTCTCCCAGGCCTCTCACCTCTTGCCCGCACTCTCCCCACACTGATCCCCCTTCCTTTCTCCCTCCTCTCCCTCTCCTACCTAATTCCTTCTTAATCCACTTCCACTGTCTATTCTATTTCCCCTTTTGAGTGAGATTCAAGGATCCTGCCTTAGAACCTCTTAGTTGCTTAGCTTCTTTGGGTCTGTGAGTTGTAGGATGGTTATCCTGCACTTATAAATGGTTAATATCCACTTATAAGTGAGTACATACCATGGTTTCCCTCACACAGGATGATCTTTTCTAGTTCCATCCATTTGCCTGTGAAATTCATGATTTCCTTGTTTTTAATAACTGAGTATTATTCCATTGTGTAAATGTACCACATTTTCTTTATCCATTCTTTGGTTGAGAGACATCTAGGTTCTTTCCAGTTTCTGGTTATTATGAACAAAGCTTCTCTGAACATAGTTGAACAAATGTTCTTGAGGTATGATGGAACATGTTTTGGGTATATGCCCAGGAGTGGTATATCTGGGTTTTGATGTAGAACTATTCCAAATTTTCTGAGATATTGCTAGATTGATTTCCAAAGTAGTTGTACAAGTTTGCACTCCAACCAGCAGTGGAGGAGTGTTTCTCTTTCTCCACATCTTTGCCAGCATGTCATATGAGTTTTTGATCTTAGCCATTCTGACAGGTGTGAGATGGAATCTCTGAGTTGTTTTGAGTTGCATTTCCCTGATGACTAAGGATGTTGAGCATTTCCTCAAGTGCCCCTAGACCACAAGAGATTACTCTTTTGTGAATTTTTGGTTTAGCTCTGACCCCCATATTTGATTGGATTATTTGGTTTCTTGGTGTTTAATTTTTTGAGTTCTTTATAAATTTTGGATATCACCCCTCTGTCAGATGTGAGGTTGGTGAAGATTTTTCCCAAACTGTAGGTTGCTGTTTTGTTCAAATCACAGTGTCCTTTGCCTTACAAAAGCTTTTCAGTTTCATAAGGTCCCATTTATTGATTGTTGGTCTTAGAGCCTGAGCTATTGGTGTTCTGTTCAGGAAGTTGTCACCTGTGCCAATGAGTTCAAGGCTTTTCGTACATGGGCCTTTCAAAATCCCAAGTATTTTCAATTAGCCCCTCCCTTTCCCTCTCTTCCCTCAGTTTTTGTCTGAAAACATAAGCTCTCAGCTACTGCTCCACGTGCTGCGACTGCCTGCTCCCATGCTCCCCACAGTTTTCATGTACCTTCCTATCCCTTGGAACCATGAGCCTCAAATTAAGTGTTTATTTTATAAGTCTCTTTGACTATGATGTCTTGTTACAGCAACATAAAAATAACTAGGACAACACCCTAATCCTAATGTTTTGTCTCTCTTTTTGCTCTATTTATTTATTATTCTCTTTGTGTTGACAGTTTTTCTCAAATGCTTGTTAATCATTGATATGCTATTCATATCAAAGAATGGGAAAGTAATTTTTAAAGTAGTCAGAAACTTTATATATACAAAAGAATTTTGTGATCTTGATGTATGGTATCCTAAAATGCAACAATGTTGGGTGGATTTTCTCTAAGATCTCTGAGGTTTTGTAAAGACTATCACCCCAATTTTTTGGAGCTCATAAATAATATTGTTGGATATAGGGAATTCTGTGCATCAGATTAAGGAGGGCAATGAATCACCTGTGTGAAAAATGACTTCAATCACCTCCCACTTTCTGTCTTCATCTCTTTTTCAAGACATTTGTATATAAAAAAGTTGGTGTTTTAATTACCTTTTTATTTCTATAATGAAAGATCTGAGCCAAACAACTTAAAGACAAAAATAAATTTATTTAGTTCGCACTTTTAAAGTAGCACAAGCTCAATGAGGGATCCCTTAACTACCTCACCTCATAGCACAGATGACAACTGCAACTGTGTTTGTGTGAGGGAGCTTGTGAGTGCATCTTTAACAAGAAATAGGCTTGGGGAGGGAGAGGTCAGTGTTTTTACCATAATGCTTGCAGAGACATACCCTCAACATCCTGAGGATCATGTGCCTCCATTATGTGCAACCTCCTACAAGTTTAACCATATTCCATTTGTACTACCTTGCAGAACTTGGTGAGGCAATCTTCCAAACCATACCATCTGACTTTTCCTTTTACTATATCACTCCTTTTCAATTATTCTAAACTCGGCATTCTCCACACTTCACCAATTGCCACTTCTCTGCTTTCAAGCTTTTATACAACTTTATTCTCCAATGACCCCATTCCCATTTTCTTCATCATTGAAAATTTTTATCTTTTGTATTCCTTTGGTATCTTGGGATGTTGAGTCAATACATGCCAGTAATCTGTATTTGATCTCTAACTTCCTGAAATATATAAAAATCATTTCAAATACAGTTTTATGTTTCCTCTAAGAATAGAGCACCAAAAGAGCATTATATTAATTGCTACAATAACATCCAATTTGTATGGTAATAAAAGACCATTTTGTTAGCACAAAGAACTGAAACACTAAGACATTACAAGTTTATATAATTCCTTCTTTCTATGCATAGATCAAAAGTGTCTGGTATATTTTTTAATACAATTAGTTAAGTAGGCATTTGCATGGCTTGGTAGTGATTATTCATCTGGAGAGCATGTTTTAAAATTACATATTCACAGCAAAGAATGGTAACACATACCTTCAATCCTTTAATCCCAGCATTCAGGAAGCAGAAGCAAGAAGATCTCTATGAGTTTCAGGCCAGTCTGGTCTACATTGCAAGTTCCCTACCAGATAGGGATATATACATGTAGGAAAAATGGTAATTAAATTATTAATCAGTTTTTATATTATTGTTAATTGGATCGGTGGTGTCAATCCTTAACCTGCCATTATAAATGAGCACACAGACACCTGAGTGATTTTATCAAGCCTTGGCCTGGATTGTGCAATCTTAGCCCATCTAAGCTAGCCCTTATTTCTATTCCCCAAATATGACCCCATATATGCATATGTCCCCTGGACTGCTATTCTCCACACTAAAATGTTCCAGGCCATGTGGAATGAGGTTCTTTTGCCTAACTCATGGCATGTGTCCTCCTCCCTGCTCTTGGCTTCTTCTCTCTCTTCTAGAGTCTTCTTCTACATTAGGACCTCTCTGCTTCAGAAGCCCAAGCACCTTAGTCCTCTCTACCTCTGCCTTTCCCCAATCTCAGGCCTCAGAATTTATTTACCCAATCAGACACAAGCAAGGTAACACAGCATTACTTGGTGTACAGCAAGCAAGCTTCTGGGAGCAGGTTAATTAATATTTAGAATGCATAACATCACCCCATCACATATATAGTAAGGTTGTATCTCAAAAAAATCATGAGCCTTGAATTTACAGAATGTTTGGGAATTAGTTCAGCTTCTTTCTTTTCCCTACGTGCAAAGTACAGTTCTGATAAGGCCATTCACATTTTCTCCTCTTCATTTCTCCCTCTATTCTTGCTGACACTAAGGATACAAGACAGGCTTTAATGTGAATTCTTTCAAAGACTAGTAACTATATGGCCAATCTAACTTTCCATACAATGCTGCTTCAGTAAAAATCCACCAACCATTCAATTAAAAACTAATGAATTTAATCTATACTGAGTAAACTCACTGGTATACAGTCATTGATCCGATTAATGAAGATGGGAACAGTACTGCAAGGTAGAGATTTCCATACTTTCTAAGTGTCTAAATCCATAGCAAAAATGTTCGAAATCATATTATAGTGATGCTCAAACTTAGCTAACCAGGAAAAATAACTCCTGTAAGAACAAAACATAAAACTCCTTGAATTTGCACAGTATATTGTAAGTCTTACTGGTAGAATGTGTTGTTTTTTAAAAGGAAGAACTAATGAAGTCAAGTCAACATTATTGACTCATTCTCTCACCTTAAAGATCTTCAAGACCATTAGAACACTGACATTTTCACCCTCAGGGAAATCAGAAGTGAGCCAAACAGAACTCCTGATTTTTAAATTCTCAAAATAGATATTAGACATAGTTTTGTTACTGGGGTTGCAATATGATTCAGTAGCTAAGAGCACAGGTTTGGAATCAGGCACAACAGAGTTGAGACTAGCCTCTTTCATGGAATAATTTAACCTCTCTAAAGATCAGTTTTTCTCCTCTGAGGTTTCTAGAATGAATCAAGGGCCAGCCAGATAGCTGAGAAAGTAAAGACACTATCTATGAATCCCCAGATCCCACTCAATGTAAGGAGGAAAATAACTCCTACAAGTACATGCAAACACACACTGCACTGGTAAAGGGAACCAAACTGCTATCCTCTTTGATAGCTCCCTTGACCTGGAACTCCATTCATTGCCATTACTCTACCTCCTATTCATTATGATCTTACATTAACACACTGCATCATCCTAGATCCTTGATTTTTCCAATCATTATTAAATAATGATTTTCTTTGTCTCCTAATGCCCTAAACACCACATGGTGGCATATATTCCTCACCTTACTCTTTTCTGCCTGTAGATATAGTGGATGAAGCATCACTGACTTCTCTTAGTCTTTTAAGGAGGCTGAATAGCTTGCGAAGCTCTTCATTGGGGGACTGAGATTCAAAACAGCTGATGAGAGTCTGAGAAGCCATTTCAAACAATCAGGAACACTCAATGACTATATGGTAAAGCAATCAAAACACCAAGCACTCTAGCTGTATGGGTTTGTCACTTACACCATTGTGGAGAAAGTGAGTACAGCTACAAAGGAAGGGTCATACAAGCTGCAGAACCAAAACTGTGCAAAGACTAGGTGCCCACTTATCTGTAAAAAAAAAAAAAAAAAAAAAAAAGATCTTTATTAATGTCTGAAAGATGATGTTGACTAACATCACCTACAAAATTGCTTTGAACAGTATGGTAAAGTTGAAGTATTTGAAGTCATGGCTGACAAAGACAGTGGAGGGGAGAGGGGCTCTGCCTTTGAAACCTTTGATGACCATAACTCTGTGGGTAAGATTGTCTTTCAGAAATGCCATCATGTGAACTGCCACTGCTGTGAAATAAGGCAAGCTTTGTGGAAGCAACTGGTTCTGGAAAATCCCGTAGTGCTAACGAAGTTATTTTTAGTGACAATGATATAGTGGTTCTGGAAGCAGCTGAGGTGGTGGTGGATGTTTTAGAATTTGGTGACTATAATGGATTTGATAATGGTGATTATGGAGGAGATAACCTTGTTTACAGTTAAGGAAACAGAAGCTATGGAAGTGATGGGCAAGGTTATAGGACCTCAGGCAGCAGCTATGCCCTAGGAGTGACATCTATGAAATCCAAAAACCAAGAAAGTAGAAACAACATTGATGATGACAGATAAATTTTGGAGAGGGGAGAACCTACCATGGTTTTGGAAATTCCAAAGTCAGTCCTCAAATTTTGAATCAATGAAAGGAAGAAACTTTAGAGGCAAAAGCTTTGGTCCCTATCATGGTTGAGGGCAACAATTTGTAAAACCACAAAACCAAAGTGGATTGAGCAGTTCCATCAGCGGTGGTGACTATGACAGTGCAGAAGGTTTTAATTATTGCTGAGAAACAATGGTTAGCAAAAGAGGAGAGGCAGAGAAGTGACAGGGAAGCTGCAGGTGACAATAGATTTGTGTGCTCAGCCAATCACAGAGGTAGAAGTGCCTAGCGACTAGGAAGATAATATCTTAAACAATACTCATGTGTAGGCAAAAAAAAAAATCAAGGGCTGTATTTATGACTAATTGTACAGCAGGTCATTTTAGCTTCTGTTCTGCATAGAGTATAAAGCATTCCAACAAAAGCTTTAATGTGGTCTCCCCCCGAGACATGCTGTCGACAGATTGTTAAATATAGTGGAATGATTGTGATGCTGAATAAATGTGTTCTTAAAAATAATAATAATGTATGGTAATTGGCGGTACTTAACAATTTTTTTCCTGTAGTTTCAGAAGAAGCAAAGGTCCAGAGGTCAACTCTAACACATGGCCTTTTTTCGATTAGCTCCCAAGAGAAGAGTCATTTTTAGTTTTAAAATGTTGGTTTATCTATTTGTTTGCTCTTTTTCTTTTCTTTTCTTGTCTTGTCTTTTCTTTTCTGATTTTTTGAGATTGTGACCCAAATTGGCCTGGAACTCACTATGTAGCACAAGCTGTACTTGAACTTACAGCTATCCTCCTGTCTCGGGTTTTTGGGGGCTGGAATTGTAGATGTGAGTCATGCCTGGTTTAAAAGGTTAGTTTAAAAATAATAATAGACACTAGCCAAGTGCAGCAGTACAGGCCTGTAATCTAAACATTCAGGAAGCAGAGGCAGGAGGGTTATTATAAATTCAAGTACAGCCTGGTCTAAATAGTTTGTTATAGGCTACCCAGAGCTACATAATAAGATCCATTCTCAACAAAGACCCCCAAAAAGTGAGAAAAAGGGGAAGGAAACAGAGAAAGGGGAGGTAAAATCATGCATGCCCAATAAAGTCTAATATCTATCTGGCCTTTTGTAGAAAAAAATGTTTACTTTTGCTGTAGACAAGAAGCAATTTGAGGGCAAGGATTTTCCTTTCCTTCTCACTGTATGACTTACTCCTAGCACAACACATGAAACATAATACATTCTGATTCTTGTTGCATAAAAGAATGAATTGGCAAGAATGATTGATTGTCAGTGCCTGTTCATGTATGCATGCAAATAGCAGACGCTTTGTGGACTAAGTCATCTTTTCAATCCACAGCTGATATTCCTGAAAGTGCAATTTACCATTATCTCTTAGTGTCCCAGTAAAGCACACACCATTGGGATATTCTGTCCCCAACCTTAGATGAAAACTTGGACAGATGGCAATTCTATGGTCACACTAAATGACGAAACATAATCTTGATTCAGCAATCAGTATGTACTCAATCTAAAAGATTAATCAAATTCCTCGGGCTTACTGGATCTAGTGACACAGGCGATAATCCCAGCACTTGGGAGATAGAGGGTGGAGGAGGCTCAGGCTCACAAAGATAGCAAGTAATGTTGAGACCATTATGAGCTACATGTGACAAGGCCTCAAGAAAGAGAAAAAGAAAGAGAGAAAGAAAGAAAGAAAGAAACTCTCTTCACCCTTTATTCCCGATAAGTTTTTCTCTCCTTGTCCATAGTAAGGCCCATAAGCTGCAAATGTCTTTGGAGGAGATATTAGTGGGAGATATGATATTAGATTTTATGGGTCACATATGATTTTTACCTTTGTCTTCCATTTGCCAACTCCTGTCTGAATTTTCCCAAAGGTAGAACTAAGAACATGGAAAGAAAATAAGGAAATTGATCATTTCTCCTTTAGTGAAATGATTTCCCACTACTGGAGTCTCTGTGGGCTTTTTAAAGGCCTCTGTCACTGAGAAGCCCTCTTCCAGACATTCTAAATTGACACATTTTTATTTAGTTTTCTACTGGTTCTACACTGGAGTACTCAGCAGTTATCTCCAGCTTCCTGATGCTGGGGTTCCTGCTGCCCCTCCCCCAGATCGTTCTATTTTATAGGGTCCAGGATGAGTTCATCCCCATCTGATTCCCAGGAAACACTTACACATCGCCTGTCGAAACAAACTAGGAAAATACAGAAGAACCTCAAGGTTGTCAACCCTCTCCTTCTACTAAGGGCTCCACTGGCCTTTTGTAGCTCTCATCCTCTAGTGAGTCATTTTCCCATGGATACCTAGCACATATGTACTTATCTGCTACCTTGACAAAAGTAGATTTATTTACAATTTTGGCAAACCCTGGCAAGAACAAAAGCTAATTTCCACCACACTGTGCTACCAGCTATTTTAACCATTTGTAGAAAAACAGGAAGCAAGACTGTAAATCAGTTGTTAGAACACTCCTACAGCATGAGAGCACTGCTACATTGCTTGATTTGAGATACAGGAGGTATTCTCGTCCTGGACCTGTCATTTTTCTGGAAGATGAAGTGAAAGCATCTTCATTAGTACATAGGTCAGACATAGAGCACAAGTACGCAATCCCAACACTCAGGAGGAAGAAGTGGGAGAGGCAAGAAGCCCAAGGTCATCCTCTGCTGTATACCAACCTTAAGGCCAACACTGTCTCCAAAAAAAAAGTCTCCTGAAAAAAAAAGGACACAAAATGATGACTTAGGCTGAAGAGGTGTATCTGGAAGGAGCTGAGGGAAAGGAGTGGGAGGAGAAATGTGATTGAGATACGTTTTATGAAATTTTCAAAGAATTAGTAAAGTATTGTGTTAAAAAACCAACAAAAGCCTGACGTTTGGTGGCGTATGCCTTTAATCCCAGCACTTGGGAGGCAGAGGCAGGTGGATCTCTCTGGTCAGCCTGGTCTACAAAGCAAGTCCACGACAGCCAGAGTTGTTAAAAAGGGTAATCCTGTCTCCAAAAACAAAAACAAAAACAAACACCAAAGCACCCAACAAAAGAAAACTAAGAAGTAAAGGCTGTAGCATCCATGAAATTAGTTGTAATACAATTTAGTGGCCCAGGCTGGTCCAATCTTTTGACATAGAAACGTGGAATTGGTATCTACAAAGCTCACATTCAAGAATCGGGCAACTAAATTACCCCCCCCAAAAAAAGAAAATGTAAAAACTACACACACACAAAAAAATCTTATAATGTTTTAAGTAGGTATATGATTTTATACTGGGCTGTATTCATGGATTTCCCTAACTGCCTTCAGCCCACATGCTGTGGGTTAGAAACATCTGAATGAATCTTTTCCCAGGAAAGAAGTCAACTCAAGGCCCTAAAAAAAGATCTCGGGGGAAGGAAGATGGCGGCGACCTACACTGACGCATTTTGAACGCGGGGAAAAAAGAGCCATAAAAAACACAGAGTTATTGGGCACTGTGCAAAAACCGGAGGGGCTAGACCCCCCGGGAACACTCACAGCTCCCAAGGGACTGTTAAAAGTACCAGGGTAAGGCTCTCTCTCATCTCTTGCAGACACGGAGGCCACTGAACCCGGGATTCGGGAACTCCCATTTGGAGAGGAGCCTGGTAAGATCGATCCCAACACACAGCAGGCAGGATCAGAGGCCACTTGGCGAT
Source organism: Lophiomys imhausi (assembly GCA_907164525.1). Classification (NCBI taxonomy): domain Eukaryota; kingdom Metazoa; phylum Chordata; class Mammalia; order Rodentia; family Muridae; genus Lophiomys; species Lophiomys imhausi. The sequence goes on along the minus strand of CAJQZJ010035412.1, from coordinate 125,454 downwards.
AGTTCACTAGCCTATTGGACCCCCCACGCCTCAGGTAGATCTTATACCCACTTAAAAAATATTGAGAGACAGTGGAAGTTTTAGCAAGGAACAAACAGGGGGCTCAGCGGGTGGTCCGCAGCCGCTCGTGAAGCGGAGGGCGGGAGGTTCCGAGAGAGCGCGGGAAGCTGGGAACACAAAAGCAGGCGGGAGGGGCCGAATCCCGCGCACTTACGGCAGCGCAGCTGGGCAAGGAGCCCGGCTGGCAGGGCCAAATCCCCGCAAACCCACGGCAGGACAACTGGGGAGAGAGTCAGGCGTGGGCTGGGCCAGGGATCTGCACACCCACGGCTGAGCTGCTGGGGCGAGAGGTCCACTCAGGCAGCCGGGGGATCCGGGGCACTGTGCACCCACGGCCGAGCAGCCAGGGAGGGAGAGCCGCAGCTGGGCAGACAGGGAGGGAATCAGACTCAGAGGCCAGGCCTGCGGCGAGAAGCCTAGGGAGAAACCAGAAATCGGGACCATAGCTGTATTCTGGAAAACCCAGACATATTAGGTGTGGAGCCAGACCCTGTCAGCCTCCGTGACGACAAACAAAGCCCACAGAATCTGTGCCTGGGCAAACATGTTCATACCATCAGAACCATTACAGGCTGATAACTCAGAGTGCAACATAGAGAAGTCTGAATTGGGAGCAGTGAAACAATTCCGGTCCATTACTCACAACCTGGGATTAGGCTGCACCAGCTCACAGTGCCTCAGACGATTAAAACCACAGTGACCCTGAAATCCCCCCTGTAAGCAACGACAGATAGCCAAGTAACTCGTCCCCTGCACCAAAGCATCCACTGTGGATCCAAGCACAGAAAATGACAAGAACAGACAGCTAAACACATCCAATGGCCAAAGGTCAAAAAAAAATAGAAATCAATGAAATATGACTCCAACAAAGCAGAATTATCCTAGCTCATCCAATTCGAATGACCTCACACCAACAGAATCACATGAAAACGTTGACAATTCTGCATTATGGAAAATGATAGAGTCCCTGCAAGAAGAACTTAATTCAAAGAAGCCACAATTCTACAACTCAAAACAATGAACAACACCATTAAAGAGCTCCAAGCCAAGGTGACAGAGCTTGAACAGGAAAAGGACAAGGCTATGAAAGATTTTCATACAAAAATAAGCAAGCTGGAGAAGGAAATGTACAAAACGAACAAAACCATACAAGACATGAAAATAGAAATAGAAACAATAAAGAAAACACAGTCAGAGTTAAAAGAGGAAGTGGAGAACCAAGGGAAGAGAACAGGAACTAAGGATGTGAGTATCAACAATAGGATGCAAGAGATGGAAGACAGGATCTCAGGCATGGAAGATTCAGTGGAAGAAATCAGTACAACATCCAAAGAAAATGAGAAGGCTAAAAAATCTCTCACCCACAACATCCAAGAAATCAAGGATTCAAGGAAAAGACGGAACCTAAAAATTATAGGTTTAGAGGAAAGAGAGGACTCCCGACTCCAAGGTCCAGGAAATATCTTCAACAAAATCATAGAGGAAAACTTCCCAAACCTGAAAAAAGACATGCCAATAAAAATCCAAGAGGCTTACAGGACACCAAACAGATTAGACCAGAAAAGAAACTCCTCTCGCCACATAATAATTGACACTCCAAATGTACAGAACAAAGAAAGAATATTAAAGGCTGTAAGAAAAAAAGGTCAAGTCACATACAATGGCAGACCCATCAGAATTACACCTGCCTTCTCCTCAGAAACGTTAGAAGCTAGAAGGGCCTGGTCAGATATACTACAAGTCCTGAGATATCATAGGTGCCCAGCCAGACTACTTTACCCAGCAAAACTCTCTATCAACATAGATGGAGAAAACAAGATATTCCATGACAAAATCAAATTTAAACAATATCTACCCACAAACCCAGCCCTACAGAAACTCCTAGAAGGAAAATCCCAACCCAGAGAAGAAAACTCCACCCAAGAAAACAAAGGGAATAGAGAACCCCTCAGCAACTAAAACAAAAGAGACACAGGACCACCACCTATACCAAACTAATGGGAAATAACAACCCCAGGTCACTAATATCCATCTACAATGGACTCAACTCCCCAATAAAAAGACATAGGTTTACAGCGTGGATCCGCAAACAAGACCCTTCCTTATGCTGTATACAAGAGACACATCTAACTATGAAAGATAGACACTGCCTCAGAGTAAAGGGCTGGGAAAAGGTTTTCCAAGCAAATGGACCCAGGAAGCAAGCTGGAGTAGCCATCCTAATATCAAACAAACAGACTTCCAACTGAAGTTAATGAAGAAAGACAAAGAAGGGCACTATATACTCATTAAAAGGAATATTCATCAAGAGGAAATCTCAATACTGAACATCTATGCCCCA